>CAUYRT010072372.1:0-47396 GCA_963574885.1 Lepilemur ruficaudatus
GCCAATTGATTTCTTTCTTTTTATTTATAGTAGAGACGGGGTCTCACTCTTGCTCAGGCTGGTTTCGAACTCCTGACCTTGAGCGATCCACCCGCCTCAGCCTCCCAGAGTGCTAGGATTACAGGCGTGAGCCACCGCGCCCGGCCAGAACTGATCTTAATTTCCCATGACAATTACAAAAATGCAAGGACAAAGTTCTGTAGAATGTCAACATTCCTTTAGGTAATCATTGCTTTTGATGAAAGCATGAATAATTGTTGGCAGAGGAAACTTCTGATTGAGTGAAGGAAAATAAAAGATGCTATCAGTGTGTTAATGCAGAGATTTTTGTGGTGCGCCTACTAAACAAATATATGATGATGTCAATTCCAAATTATCAAAACAGCATTGACACAGTGCTTTATCTGTTTACAAAATGTCAATGCCTAAGAGCAGTAACTGCTATAATCCATTGTCATGATGTGTTATACTGATGGCTTAGCAGAAGATATCCTTCCACCCTCAATTGTAATAACAGTGACAACAACATCAATAATCAATAATAGTAGCACCTATAATTTCTCTAATTATATTTATTGGCCACTATGCTAATTACTTATTGCATAATCTTTCTTATAATTTTCACAATAATATTGCCAGGTAGATAAATAGGCATCATTCTCACTAAAGCTCAGAGAATTATTTGCCTAAGCTCATCTGCTGGTTGTAGCAGTGATGACAATAACTAAGATATGTTAAGTACATCCTGTGTGTCAGGGCATGTGTCAGCCCGATGAAGCTGGGATTCAGATCCATGACATCTTTGCATGTTGCTCCACACAATAAGACCTCTGTTAACACAGACAGAAGCCAGGTTTGTCACAAGCCACAGGCTTCATCCCGTTACGTGCAGCTACTCAAGTTATCTCAGAAAGTATGGGTTCTGAGCATGCCAACAAGTCTAGCTGTGATGTGGCATTCTAAAATCAATCTGAACCATGGGTGGCTAGTACCCACTCTGTCACATGAAGCACTTACCTTCTCCTGCAATGTCTTACATGTGGTCTAAGTGGAATGAACGATGGCCAGGCTATAGCAAAGAAATGCTGGGATGAAATTTGTGACTATGGACAGCTGTGCTTTCATCCAAATCCTCCAAACTTGTCTGAAGCATATAAACACAATGTTGATCAGAATGACATTGCTATGACTTACTTGTGTCCTCTCCAAAATTCAGGTATTGCCAATGTGACAATATTAGGAAGTACGTCCTTTAAGAGGTGATTAGGCCATGAGGGCTCCTCCTTTGTGAATGGGATTAGGTGGTCTTATAAAAAAAATTGGATGGAGGAGTTTGTCCTTTTTTTGCCTTTAGTTTTTGACCATATGAAGACACAGTGTTCCTTCCTGCCAGAGGATGCTGGGTTCAAGGAGTCATTGAGAAAGCAGAGAGCAGCCCTTACCAGGCACCAAACTGGTAGTTGCCTTGATCTTGGACTTCCCAGCCTCCAAAACTATGAGAAATAAACTTCTGTTCTTTATAAAATACCTCATCTCAGGTATTTTGTTATACCAGCACAAAACAGACTAAGATATCTCAATAAACTGAAAGAGAAAAAAAAATTTAAAGAAGCAAGTTTGAACCCAACTGCCAAGAGAAGAGATTCTAAGTCATTTTTAAATCCTTTCTAGTACTTAGCACAGTGCCTTTCCTATTGTCAGTGCTCAATAAATATCTGTGATTTCTTCTTAAGAGGAAAAACTAAATTAAATAAGCAGGTCACTTTACCTATTCCTAAATTTTAAACAATTGGGTTTATGAATAGTAATTTAACCAAGAGATTTGGTTTGCTGATTAAACAACTGAGATGCTGCTACCTAGAATGGCTAAATGGCAGATTTCTCTGTTGTGATTTTCCTCCATTAAAGAAACAAGGACCCTTTTACTGGCAAGTTGTTTTTATTGCAAGAGCTTACATTCACTCATCTAAAATGTAAACTTCTATTTTTAAAACATGTTTTAATAGTTTTTAGAAAGTCAGTATGTCAGGTAGTTAAGATCTCTGGCTCTTCTCAGGACAAGGGTTCCCAGCTCCGGTGCTATTTCAAGCAATTGTTCCACCTGGGAAGGATAAGGGCAGGCACTTCATTTTGGTGCTGCCCCACCCTTAATCCTTTCCTGAGCAACTGCTACACCTGGGGAAAGAGGGAATGCTTTATCAATCTGGGAATTCCCCAGCCCAGAGATAATAGGATTAAGAAAGTGACCTAAAGTAATGTGAGGGTAATTACTATGCCATCTGCTTAAATCTGCATTGTGGTTCACATCCCCCCAGGTGAGCTTTTTTAAAGAGAGCTCATATATACAAGATGGAATTTTGAGGACACCTGTTGATTGTTTGATAATATCCCATACCTCCTGAGAGCCCTCCCCTGGACTGGGCTAATAAAAGGAAACAATCTGAGAAGTCAGTGAGAAAGTGGGTCATTCGGTGAGTCAGTGAGTCAGTGAGTCAGTCAGGCTGTCAGTCTGTCAGTCTGTCTCTCTCCACTCATGGAGACAGACCTGTTTTATTCTATAATAAAGAGCTGCTCATGTGAAACTGCTTCCTGCCTAAGGTTATTCCATTGCATTGGCCCTGCTGGGAATTTTTTCAAGCAAGGAGTCAGAGGAGCAGGATAATAGTCTGGACTTGACACTTTTGTGTGTCTGGTCATTCTTTGGCCAAGAGCACACAAAAAACCGAGGGCAGACTACCACCCTTACAATTATACACAGCTAGAGGAAGACATAATGAAAGTCACAAGTTATTATTAACTACTTTGGATATAAGTGGATTTAAAATAAACTTGCCAAATTTTATTACTATCATTATTATTATTATCAGTGACAGTTGGATTTACTTGAATCCTATCACGCTATGTCTTTGCCCTAAAAAAAAAAAAAAAAAAATACCTCTATGTCTTTGCTCTAAAAAATTTCATCTCCCTTCTACAAAAGCTCACTTATTATCAAATAATAATGATTCTGACAGTTTCTAACTTGAAACATTTGTCTCAGCATGTTTCTGTCATCATACTTGCATCTGCCCACCCATATCTGGGACCATTGGAGGGTAGGGTCTCTATTGGATGACTCATTATATTTAATCCATTCTATCCCAATCCCAGTAAATTTCCATTCCCACAAGTCTCCCTAAAAAGTATAATCATCTTAATTTGTAAATTCCCTGTGGGGAAGGATTTTGTATCTTTTTCTTTTTGTCAATGACTATTATTAAGCCTCTTCTTAGGATTGGATGTGTGATCATTAAGTTTGATAAAAAGAAACAGAAAACAAAATGAATGTGTCAGTTATCACGTTCGTTGATAAGCAAACTAAAGATGATTTGAAGTGATAAATACCAATGAGGCAAATAGGTAGATGTTTCAAATATTCAGTTACACACAGTTTTTCAAGAACGCACCTACTGGATTGGTGAGCCATGCCTGTATACTAAGCATCCGTTGTTGCTACAAAAGCCACAACCACGCAGCACAGCTTATGAAGTTAGTGAGGAAGTTCACATCGATTCTGTTCACATTTCTGGAACACCTACTATGCCCAGCATTATTGTGAGCACTGTGAGAAATATAAAAAATCAATGAGATTCTATGAAGAAGATGTTTCTAACAATACAACATAGTTAACTCAAAAGATAATGGTGTACGTGGACTTGTTTCTTCTGGTTTTCCAACTTTTTAGTTTCAGGACTCTTTTATACCCTTAAAATTTATTGAGAACCCTAAAGAGCTTCATTTATGTGGATTATATGTATCAATATTTACCATATTAAAAATTAAAGTTAAAAAATTCTTTAATATGTAGTAATTCATTTTAAAATAAAAATAAATCCATTGCACGTTAACATAAATAACATGTTCTTATTTTTTTAAAAAGCTACATTTTTCAAAAACAATCAGTGAGATTCATATGTGGAAGCTAAATACTTGATCTCATAAAAGAAGAGAATAGAACAGGGGCATCCAGTGTCTGGGAAGGATGGGGGGAGGGGAGATAGGGAGAAGTTGGTTGACAAATCACAGCTAGATAGGAGTGATGAGTTCTGGTGTTCTGTAGCACTCTTAGATAATTATAGTTAAAAATAATTTATTCTATATTTTCAAATATTAATAGCTAGAAGAGAAGAGGATTTTGAATGTTTCCAACACAAAGAAATGATAAATGTTTAATGGAATGGATATGCTAATTGACCTGATTTGATTATTACATATTGCTTACTGGTATTGAAATGTCACACTGTACCCCATAAATATGTACAACTACTATGTGCCAATTAAAAAGAGAAATTAACAATAATAAAATAGAACAATTATTAACAATTAAAACTGCTTGATGGAGAAGAGAGTGGGAGGAGAGAGGTGGGTTTGGTTATGAAAGGACAACAGGAGAGATCTTGTGGAGATGGAACTGCTCTGTAAATTTACTGTAGTGGAAAAAGCATAAAACCACACGTGTTAAAACTGCAAAGAACTAAATGTACACATACATGCAATTAAAACTGGGGAAATCTGAGGATTGGTAGATTGTATCAATGCCAGTATTCTGGGTGTGATAGCATACCATAGTTTTGCAAGGTGTGATCTTTGGGGATACACAGAATCACTGTATTATTTTCTATAACTTCATACAAACCTACATTTGTCACAACATAAAAAATTGAATTTAAAAAACTTAGTGAGAAAAGTAACATTGTTTTACATTTTTGCCAATCTCCTTAATGTCTGGTTTAGTAGAAGAGAGCTGGTTTCTCAAATCTGCTTATATATTCAACCTGTTACAACGTGTGCTTGGTTGAAATACATGAAGAAAATTCAGCCTCATACATATATATATATAATTGAAAAGGGAGAAGTATTTTAATAGCCATTTCAGATCATTTGGATATTCTTCTTTGATACATCAAACCTCAACAAATAGCAGTTTGTTAAATATGAGTTGCAATGTGAAATTTAAAACTATTATTAATTCACGCCTAATGAGTGTGGTGCATGCTGTCTGGGGGATGGGCGCACTTGTAGCTGTGACTCAGGCAGCACAAAGACAATATATGTAACCGAAGTGTTTGTACCCCCATAATATTCTGAAATTTTAAAAAAAAAATCTGTTGGTCTTTCTTCCAATTTAAATTTTGTAACATCATGCATTGGTCTTTTGGAAAACATCCGCAGATCTTTGAAATAGTGACACTTCCATTATACAATGTTTTTAAAATTACGTTTATGCGTATCACCACAGTTCTCGTGTCAGAAAAGTTTTTAACTATTGGGATGCTGCCAAGCTCATGATGGCAGATGCAAGTTTTCTAAAATTCTAATTTTCACTTCAAAGCTCAAATTTTATCATTGGCCATAAATACTGTCATTTGTTTCCCTTGAAGTGTCAGACTCAGGTTTCTCATTTTTGAGAAAATGTCTGCCGAATATACAAGTCTGAATAGCTATAGCTTGTCTATCAGTCATCCTTTCAAATAAATACGGTGTACTATGGAAAAAGCAGCTAGTTGAGTTCATGGCTCAAACAATCGCAGAAGTGCCTTTCCTCAAAAGCCTACATTTATTCTTCTAAAATGTAAGTTTCTGCTTGTAAAAGCTGTTTTAATAATTGTGAGAAAGTTGTAACAGATGGGCTGGGCTTGGCAAGACATAATGATTCTCACAAATTATATTACCAGTGCCTAGCAGGGAAGAATACAATGACTATTAGTACAATTTTGTGCCACTGCTCAACTGGTTCTATGTTACCAGCAATTTTACCCACCATCAGTGCAAATGTCAACCTAGTGAAATGGGCAAATCGTGTCTTAAAATTAGTATGAAAATAGTTTTTATAACCAGGTCCAACTGAAAAGATATCAGGGCCCCATCTTGAAAACTGCTACTAAGGCAGAATAACCTACTGCACTTGACCTAAATATAAGGATTTAGGGTTCTTAGTGTCCCTTGACGTCATTAGTGGCACTAGCGACTATTAGCTCAAGTATAAAGTAATGCATTTAACATCATCTGATTATACATTGATGCTTCTGCACTATTAAAATCACAGTGGTTTGCAACTGGCCACAGCAGCTATTGTTAGATGCCAGAATAAAATTTTAAAATACCCATTACCAATTCTCTTTCATTCTTAAAGGCAAAAGCATTTTCTGACCTCCTTCCTCTAAATTATTCCTGACATATCGGTAGCAAAATGAGTTAGCCTTTCGGATTTCAGCAAGCTCTGCAGTGGTGATCAAAAAGAGAGGAGGGGCTTAAGTGTCCCAAACCCACTTGATAAGGTCAGAAGGTCTGGAGCCCCAGCATTCAGGTTTTTTTAAAGCTTTTTGTCAAGTTTGCCTGTGTGATTGCCATAGACTAATTCAAAAGCAAGAGTATTAAAAAGTGAATCAAAGATTCACAGCAAAAAAAAAAAAAAAGAAGAAGAAGGAAGAAAGAAATGCCAGAAAGGAATTCAAACCTGGTTTTTAACCTTGTAGCCTTTCCCCTTATATTGCAAATATACCCAACACAGTATTTTTAGATATTTTATATAGAAAAAACAGTACATCCTATTGCCAAACATTTTATTGCATAGGAACAAAATGGCTTGAGTATTTTAATTACAAAAGCAAAAATATGACAGAAAGAATGTATTATTCAAAAAGATTTATATGGTACATAATGGAAGGGGCCCAGATCTCAGCAAGATAAAGGGGTTCATCCCACCTGATGCTCATTCACCCCAATCTTTGTCTTCCTGCATCTTGCTACATCTATAGAAAAGGATGAGTCTGGTCAGATTTGGTCAGAAAAGAATAAGTCTCTTTTTGAAAAATTAATAGACTATGTTTTTGTAAAACACTTTTAGATTTATAGAAAAATTAAGCAGATAATATGGAGAGTTCTCATATACCACATACACACCCATGCAGTTTCTCCTATTATTATCTTGTATTAAAGTGGTATATTTGTTATAATAAATGCCTCACTGTTGCTGGATTATATTAACTGAAGTTCACAGTTTACATCAAGATTTACTCTTTGTGTCATATCATGCTATGGGTTTTGATAAATGCAGAATGTCATCTGTCCATCACTGTATTATCATACTGAGCAGTTTCATCAGCTTAAAAATCCCCTGGGCTTCACCTGTTCATCCCTCTTCTCCCTCCCCCCAAGACCCTGGCAACCATGAATCATCTTACTGTCTCTATAGTTTTGCCTTTTTCAATATCATATAGTTGGAGATGCTGAGTATGTAGTCTTTCTAGACTGGTTTCTTTCATTGAGCAATAAACATTTAGCACTCAAGTTTCCTCCATGTCTTTTCAGGGCTTGATAGCTCATTTCTTTTTATTGCTGAATAATATTCCATTGTATGGGTATATAACAGTTTGGTTAACCATTCATTTATTGAAGAACATTTTAGTTCCTTCCAGTTTGGGGTGATAAAGCCACTATAAACATTTGTGTGGCAGTTTTCATGTGGGCATAAGTTTTCAATTCATTTGGGTAAATACTAAGAAACATGATTGCTGGATTGTATGGAAAACTTTATTTAGCTTTGTAAGGAACTGCCAGACTGTCTTCCAAGGTGGCTGTACTGTTTTGCATTCCCACCAGCAATGAATGAGACTTCCTGTTGCTCTGCATCATCTCCGGTATTAGATATCATCAGGTTTTTTGGATTTTAGCCATTCAATAGTGACATAGTGGTATAGCATTGTTTGAATTTGTTTCAAAATGCAATTCCCTAATGACATATGATGTTGAGCCCCCCTTTCATGTGCTTATTTGCCATCCTGTGCATCTTCCTTGGTGAGATGTTTGTCTAGATCTTGGCCCATTTGTTAATTGCCTTGTTTTCTTATTGTTGAGTTTTAAGAATTCTTTGTGTATTCTGAACACAAGTCCTTTAACAGATATGTGTTTAGCAAATATTTTCTCCCAATCTGTAGTTTATCTTTCATTCTCTTAACAGTGTCTTTTGCAAAAAGGAAGTTTTTAATGTTAATGAAGCCCAGCTTAATCAATTTGTTTCTTTCATGGATTGTGCTTTTGGTGTTGTATCTAAAAGCTAATCACCAAACCCAAGGTCAGTTAGATTTTCTCCTGTTATCTTCTAGAAGTTTTATAGTTTTACATTTTGTATTTAGGTCAATTATTCCTTTTTGAGTCAATTTTTGTTAAAAGGACTGTGTTCAGATTTTTTTTTTCATGTAGTTATTCAGTTATCCCTGTACCATTTGTTGAAAGCATTAGCCTTTCTCCATTGAATTGCCTTTGCTCCTTTGTCAAAGATCAGTTGATTATATTTCTGTGGATTATTTCTGGACTCTCTACTCTGTTCTATTAATCTGCATGTTTATTCTTTCACCAATGCCTTCTGTCTTCATCACTCTGGCTTTATAGTAAATTTTGAAGTTAAGTAGTATCAGTCCTCTGACTTTGTTCTTCTTCTGTATTGTGTTTGCTATTCTGAATCTTTTGCCTTTCCATGTAAACTTTAAAATCAGTTTGTCACTATTCACAAAATAGCTTCCTGGGATTCTGATTTTAGTTGTGTTGAATCTATAGATCAATTTTGGAAGAACCGACATTGTAAAAGTATTGAGCAGTCTGTCAACTTTATTGACTTTTTCAGGACTACACAATTTCCTTGTGACAAGTGTACCATACTAAGGTGAGATGCTAATCATAGTGCAAACTAGGTGGATCTATGGAAATCTTCTGTACTCACAAGCTTTCTGTAACTCAAAAACTATTCTGAATATATGCTCACAGATAACATGCTCATGGATCAGCAGAATCAATATTGTTAAAATGTCCATTCTACTCAAAGTGATTTACAGATTCAATGCAATACTGACCAAAAGACCAACATCATTTGTTACAGATCTAGAAAAAATAATTCTATGCTTTGTATGGAACCAGAAAAGAGCCTGAATAGCCAAAGCAAGTTTAAGCAAAATGAACAAATCTGGAGGCATCATCTTACCAGACTTTAAGCTATACTACAAGGCTATAGTAACCAAAACATCATGATATTGGCACAAAGATGAAGATATAGACCAATGGAACATAACAGAGAACACAGATATAAAACCATCCAGGTCTTGCCATCTGATCTTTGACAAAGCAGATAACAATATGCACTGGCAACAAGAATCCCTATTCAATAAACGGTGCTGGGAAAATTGGATAGCCAAAATTGAAAAATTGAAACAGGATCCATATCTCTCACCACTCAGAAATATTAATTCAAGATGGATAACAGGCTTAAACCTAAGACATGAAACCATAAGAATTCTAGAAGAAAGTGTTGAAAAAATTCTTCTACATATCAGCCTAGGCAAAGTATTTATGAAGAGTACCCCAATGGCAATCACAGCAACACCAAAAATTAATAAATGGGACTTGATTAAATTAAAAGGCTTTTGCACTACCAAGGAAACAATCAACAGAGCAAATAGACAACCTACAGAATGGGAGAAAATATATGCATGCTATACATAACCAGAATCTACAAAGAAATCAAGCAAATCAACAAGAAAAAAATCAAACAATCCCGTTAAAAAGTGAGCAAAAGACATGAACAGAAGCTTTTCAAAAGAAGATAGACTAATGGCCAATAAACATATGAAAAAATGCTCAATGTCACTAATCATCAGGGAAATGCAAATTAAAACCACAGTGAGATATCACCTAACTCCAGTGAAAATGACTTTTATCCAAAAGTCTGAAAACAATAAATGCTGGCATGGATGCATAAAGAAAAGAACACATATACACTGTTGGTGGGACTGCAAACTAGTACAACCTCTATGGAAAAAGTATGGAGATTACTCAAAGAACTAAAAGTAGACCTACCATTTGATCCAGCAATCTTGTTATTGGGTATTTACCCAAAATTAAAAAAAGCCATTTTATCAAAAAGATACTTGCACTTGTGTCTTATTGCAGCACAATTCACAATCGCAAAGACATGGAATCAACCTAAGTGTCCATCAATTCATGAGTGGATTAATAAAATGTGATATATATATATATATACCATGGGGTACTACTCAACCATTAAAAAAATAATATCTTTTGTAACAATCTGTATGGAACTGGAGACCATTCTCCTATGTGAAGTATCACAACAATGGAAAAACAAATGCCACATGTACTCACTATTAAATTGAAACTAACTGATCAGCACTCATGTACACACATGGTAGTAAAATTCAATGGAAATCAAGCAGTTGTAGGGTAGGAGGGGATGGTGAAATCATACTTAAGAGATACAGTGTACATGGTCTGAGTGATGGGCACACTTGTAACTTTGATTCAAGCAGTACAAAAGCAATCCATGTAACCAAAACATTTGTACCCCCGTAATATTCTGAAATATAAATAAATAAATAAACACACAGTTTACATAAAAATAAATAAATAAAATAAAAAGAGTACATAAATATAAACAAAATTTTTATATATGATATATACAGTTTATAAGCTACATGTGGAACATATTAATAAGACATTAATACTCAATTGACACAGGTAAGTGAATGGGTAGAAATATAAATATCAGTAGCATAAACAAGTGAAGATACTGATAAAACATACACAAAGCAAATAATATGCCTTCTTTTCACAGTCTAATAAGACACTAATTTCCTGACCACAACACAATAAAACTAAAAGCTGACAACAAAATAAGATTTTAAAAGTATCTTCTTGGAAATGAAAACTTGATCTGTAAATAATTCTTTGTTCAAAGAGAGACTAAAACTTGGATTATATATTATCTAAGAATTAAAGACAATAGGAACACTCCCTAGAAAACTCAAGAAATACAACCAATGTCATTGTCAAAAGAAAATCTGTTACTTTTAACATTGTCATCACATAAGAAAAATTTCAATTAAAGTAAAAAAGCATTCAACTTAAAAAGCCAAAAAAAATGAACAAATAAAAAAAGTAAGAGTAAATAAAGAATAAATGAAATAAATTATTTATAAAGAAAACAAAAACATCAGAATGAAGATTTATCAGTGAACAGACGTCCAAAATAAACTAACCCATGAAAAGAAAACGTGCAACTACACAATATTGAGAATTTTTTTAAATGACTTTATAACCATGTATAGGTCAGATTTTTTGTAAAAGAGTGCTATGTGAATGAAAACTTATGATTGTTATAATTATTTCTAGGGAAACTGAATTAACAGAATTTATCCAAGAAGACATAGAAAAACTATTTTTTTAAATTGAAAACATAAAGATTTACACCCCTGAAAGTATATAAACCTGATTACTTTTATAGGTAAGGTGCAGAAAATCTTCAAGGAATAGATAATTTCTGTGATATTTATTGGTTCTGAACAAATAAAAAATCTGGAAGTTTCACATTTTTTAAGACTTGTATAGCTCTGATCCCAAAACCTGACCATGACTACAAACAGAAATAACTGTCTTCCAATTTTGCTCCTGAATATTTATGCAAAAGATAAATTAAATATTAGCAAATATTTTACAATCCAAAAATAAAAAAATAAATATTAGTGGTACATTAAAGGAATAATGCACATAATTAAAAGGGATTTATTCCAGGAATGCAAAAATCATTCAAGCTGGGGAAAATCTACTTATAAAAGTTACCATGCAAATTAGTCAAGGGAGGAAAAAAGCATATGATCATCTCTATAAATTTCAAGACTTTTCTACCGATCAAAATACTCAGTAAAGTAGGAATAGATGGATACTTTCTTATTATGATACTTATTTGTGTTTATGTGTCTGTAATCAAGAGTCCAACATAAGTGCTCCAAATTAGTTAGCAACTAGAAAATTTTCCTCAATCACCATTTGCATTTAACATTGAATAATCTAATCAATGCGATTGCACAAAAGCCCACAATTAGAGTCAATATTGGAAAGGAAGAGGCAAAATTAGCATTATTTATAGCTTAAATAGTGAGAGTTCAGTAAAACAGAAGTATACTAAACCAATATGTGGAAAATTAATTGCTTTCATGTAGAAAAACAAATACCAGTTAGAATTTTAGTGTAAATGCATATGCCCATGCCCAACAGCAATCAAATCATGAGCTAGCCATTTGGAGAGAAGAGCCACCTAGCTCCTAGATGCTTTCAGCAGTCCTCCTTCAAGGAGCCAGAAATTCTGGCTCAGCAGAGGGCTCCAAGGCCCCATAGGCAACTTCCCAAGTGATTAGTGAGTAACTACCAGATTCGTGTCACACCAGCAAAGCTGTGATTTCACTTGCAAAACTCAGGTCCTGCTAACTGGATTTTGACTCTGCCACTCCCAGCTTCCCTATAAACACAGAAGGTGGTAGAAAGATCAGGGTTCTCTTGGCATTCAAACCCCTGTGTGTCCTGTTCTCGTGTGAACGACTGCGTGCATACTGTTGGTCCCCCATCTGAAGCTCTCCTTACGGGTTTGCATGAGCCTGTCCTGTGTGTCATTTTTCTCTACCCTTTGTGTACCAGTTAGAGTTTGATCAGAGAAGCAGAACTACTGTAAATATTCAGGATTAAGGAATTTATTATCGGAATGAGACCTTAGGTAATCGGGAGAGGATAGGAAAGTAAAGGTCTGGAAGGGATCAGACAAAAGGCGCTGACTAGCCCTGGGGTGCGGGAATGAGTCAGAGCTTGCAGGAAGCTAGGCACACCCGGCTGCTAGATGAACAGAAACTGGCATAGAAGTCCATGGAAAGTTGGCAGCTCCTCACGGCTGCCACCTGTATGAGCTGAAGGGAAGCACGTGGTGGCGCACCTGGAGTCGCTGTCAGTGGGGTGACCCAGAGTCACCTGGAGTCACTGTTCATCAGTGGGGTCACAGAGGAAGAAGACATGGCACTGGGAGAAGCAAGGACAAATTGGAGTCCCTCCTATACTTAAAGAGTTCAGCCTAGTGAGAGAGACAGACACACAATAAATGGTGGAAAATAACATCGTGTGCTGGAGCAGGAGGTCAGACTCACCACCAGCCGGATCCCAGCGAGAGCTTCACCATTCCAGGTGAGGAAGCAGAGTAGGGCGGCCCCTGGCTGAAAGGACCGTAACTGCAGAGAGATTCAAAGGAGCCTGATGGCGTCCTGCAAACAGTGAGCAGCTAGGTGCATTGGCCATTTTAGCACCTCTCTCCTCCTTCTGAGCTCTTAGAAAGAGATCGTCATCATCAAAGCCTTCCTCTTTCCCCCCTCCAAACTTTCTTCTTCCTCTCCTTTCTTCTTTCCCGTTTCCCCAGAGGGGGACGAGAGAGGAGACCTTGTAGGCCATCACAGTAGCTTTCTCCCCCTCAACTCAGGTCCTTACCTGACTACAAACCAGATGCCAAGGGTTTGGCAAGAAAGAGAGGCGGAAGGGAAAGTCGGCTGCAGTGAAGTTGTCAGCCCTCGAAAGGCCTCCTGGCCACCGATTCATCTCTGAAAACTTTTATCTCACATTCTTACAGCACCTGCCTTCAAAGGCCTAAGAGCCTCACAGACACTCTCCCACCCCTTGAACGCAGGCAGGGCTCTGCTCTCAGATCTTCACTTTGCAGATGAGAAAGGAACACCAGCAGGGTCTCAGCCCTCCTGTGCGGGTCTTCCAGGGAGCTGCAGAGCGCTCAGACGCAGGAGCACCCCTGCCTCTCGGCACTGGGTCCTAGAGGAAGACAGAGCACACAAAGCCACAGCTTGGTTGTCACAAGACAGACTATGAAAATAACAAGGATTCTCCAAGACGACTTGGGCCATGATCTTTTTTGCACCCTCACTCTGTTGCTAGAGAATAAAAAAAGGACTGAAAAAGCACCATCTCCTTGCATCTTCCTCCATAGTATTTATTTCCACAGTCTCACAAAGGAGAACATTTTAAAATTACCATAGCAAGGGAAAATGAAAAATGGCTATTGTAGGATACAAACTGGACCAAATATCTTAGACCATTAATAGTGTGTCTCCTTCATAAACACTGAGTCAGGAAATCCACAAAGACCAAGCTGACATCATAGTTCCTTTCCAGATAATAATGAATCCTTAACTAGACAGATGCAAACAGCACCCAGCTGTGGTGCTGAGCCTGTGTGCCCTCTTCTCCCTAGGAGGAAACTGGGAGACTGCCCATGGGAACTTTCCTATAGAACCCCAGCCCTGAGACTGCTCACTGTCTGTGCTGCGTCGAGGTTGGAGCATGCGTCTGCTGCTCCCTGCACTGATCTTACGGCCAGGACCAACCGCAGAGGATGTGCTGATACAGAGAAGGCTGCCCTTGGTCTGTGCACACATATAGGATATCAGACAACCAGGTTCAAGGTCTACATGAATTATCATGAGCCATGCAATCAGGACAGGGCAGAGACGGTAGGTTGGCCATGATTCAAATTCAGTTCAGAAGCACAGCTCCAGAGGAGGGGACTCTGGCAGATCTCCCATGGTGGAATGACTGGCAGCATTCAGAAAACCGCCATCACAAAATCACTATGGTAATTTTCTTCACAATTTCCATGGCTTGCTTGAATGGGTTATATTTGTTACATGAGTAATACAGAATGCACCGCCATGTTTTCACCCCAGATGTGTAGTTAAGTCATCCTATTCTCTCAGTCAGGTATTTCCTAGGCTTTAAAAAACAAAAAGGAGATTGTGCCTCAGAGGATCAGCTCCATGCTTTCCAAGGAGTCTATAATTTTTAATCATTTGATTTTTATAAATTTGCAGAATCCAAGGAAATACCTGAACCACATAATGTGAGAATCTCTAAGAACATTGATGTTCTTGGAAGCATATTTTGCAAGTACAAGAGAACAAATTCCCTGATTTTCAGTCCATGAGCTTGTAAAAATTAGAAAGGAAAACATTAGAATAAAAGCTGATCTGTACCCCCTTGTGAGGGCCAGGAACCATTCCTAACATCTTAAATTCTCTTACATTTCTTAACCTACTTAATAAGGGCAAAGTAAATGTTGCTGCCATGCATTCATTCATTCAAAAATATTTTTTGAGTACTTTACTGTAATCCAGGCACTTATGAGCACTGGAGATACAACAAGAAACAAAACATACAAAAAATTCCTGCCTTGTAGGTCCCATATTTTAAAACTTTCCAAATCTTCACCAACAGGACAAAGATGAAGGACAATAAATCAGTAATATCCCTTTTAGACATTTCTAAAAAGATGACATACATATAAATGGGCAATAGGTATATGAAAAAATGTTCAACATCACTAATCATCAGGAAAATGCAAATCAAAACCACAGTGAGATATCACCTTACACATGTTAGGATGGCTATTATCAAAAGGACAAGGCCAGGTGTGGTGGCCAGCCAGGCCTGTAATCCTAACACTCTGGGAAGCTGAGGCAGGAGGATCACTTGAGGCCAGGAGTTCGAGACCAGCCTAAGCAACAGTAAGACCCTGTCTCTACAAAAAATACAAAAATTAGCCAGGTGTCGTGGCATGTGTCTGTAGTTACAGCTACTCTGAAGGCTGAGGCAGGAGGATCACTTGAACCCAGGAGTTAGAGGTTGCAGTGAGCTATGATAATACCACTGTACTCTACCCAGGGTGAGAGGACAAAGTTCTATCTCCAAAAAAAAAAAAAAGGACAAAAGATAAGCAGTGCTAGCAAGGATGTGGAGAAAAGGGAATCCTTGCACACTGTTGGTGGGAATGTAAATTATGGAAAACAACATGGAGATTCCTCAAAATATTGAAAATAGAACTACCATATGATCGAGCAATCCCACTTCTGGGTATATATTTAAGGATATGAAATCAGTACATCAAAGAGATATCTGCACTCCCCTGCTCATTGCAGCACTATTCATAATAGCCAAGATACAAAATCAACATAAGTGTCTATCAATGGATAAATAGATAAAGAAAATGTGACACACACACACACACAATGGAACACTATTCAGTCTTAAAAAAAAAAATAGAATCCTGTCATTGGCAACAACATGGATGAACCTGGAAGACATCATGCAAAGTAAAATAATCCAGGCACAGAAAGACAAATACCACACGATTTCACTTAAATGTGGAACCTAAGGAAGTTGAACTCGTCGAAGTAGAGAGTAGAATGGTGGTTACCAGGGATGGGGGTGGGCTGAGGGGGCTGGGGAGGGCGGTTAGGGGATGTTGGTCAAAGAATACAAAATTTGCATTAGACAGGAGAAATAATTTCAAGAGATCTATTGTACAACATGGAGACTACAGTTAAAACCAATGAGTAGATTTTAAGTATCCTCATCACAAAAAAATGGTGAGTATATGAGGTAATGCATATGTTAACAAACTTGGTTGAGCCATTCCACAATGTATACATATTTCAAAACATCTTGTTGGACATGATAAATGTATACTATTTCTATTTGTCAATTAAAAACAGATAAACAAATTAGGGGGAAAAAGTCACCGGGCTCACAAACCCTGTGCCTTCTTTGACACCATGACTCTACCCTACAGATAGAAGGGTGGGGAGGATGGATGAGATGGAACTTAGCAGGGAGGCAATTGATTTGCTGGGGCCTGGATTTATTGCAGCCATTAACAATGCTGTTGTAAAATACATCATTTCTCCTATTGCCTAGTCCCCTTTCAAGAATGTCTGAATAATTTCTTTTTCTACTTATAATGCAAATATAAATTTTTAAAAACTCTATTTCAAATAGTATGCAGTAGCTTTGCTGGTTGTGTGAATAAAATTTGACTGACACAGTGAAAAAAACCCAAAATATATCAGAAAAAAAGGGGAACTTATTTGCTCACATCACTGGGACATCTAAAAGGTCGTGCTAGCATCAGGCACATCATAGCCAGGAATTTCTAAAGCTGTCTTCAGGATGTCAGCTCTTTTCCCCAATCTCTAAGCTCTGCCTTCCTCTGGATACTACATTCCTTGGCAAGCTCACTCCAGGTGGTGACAAAAGTGGCTCCTACAACTCCAGGTTTTTGTGATCCTTTACCCTTGTGGTCTTGGTAAAACTGGCTGTAGGGACACCAGAGACTCCAAAGATGTAATCAGGTCAGTGTTTGTGTCTGTGCCCACCCCAACCAGTCTCAGCTCTGCCTCTCTCAGTATGTCAGCCTTATTCTCACTGCTGTGGGTGCACGTCCCCCAGGCTGAGGGAGAAAGGGCCACGTGAGAACAGAGAGCTACCATCTTGCTCCCATCTTCCGAAATTCGAGCCCAGCAACTCTGGGCAACTCTAGAAGAGAGCCCAGCAACTCTAGGAGAGAAATAGCTAGCCAGCCATCTTCACGGTTATATCAAATCCCTGGAGAGGACCAGATTGGTCCAGCTCAGGACGAGACCATCAGGCCAGATACTGTGGCCTTAGGGATAGGGTACCATGACTGGCTAGACCTGGGTCATGTGTTCGTTACTCTAGCTGGGGTGAGAGAGGGTTAACTGCATTTGGCAGACCCACCAAATGCAAATGTATTCCCCTCCCCTACTCCCAATGGATTTATATTACTCTTTTAAAAGTGACTCAAGTTTCTTACAGCCCCACCTCAGTTGCACTAGCCAAGTTGCAACTTACTTTTTTTTTGGAGACAGAGTCTTACTTTGTCTCCCGGGCTAGAGTGCCATGGCATCTTCATAGCTTACTGCAACTTCAGACTCCTGGGCTGGAGCCATCCTCCTGCCTCAGCCTCCCAAGTGGCTGGGACTACAGATATGTGCCACCACACTTGGCTAATTTTTCTATTTTTTATAGAAACGGGGTCTCACTATGTTCCTCAGGCTGGTCTCAAACTCTTGGCCTCAAGCAATCCTCTCATCTTGGCCTCTCAAAGTGCTAGGATTACAGGCATGAGGCACAGCACCTAGCCCAGTAGCCACCTATAACTAACAACTACCTTACTGGATGGTACCGTTGTAGACTCTTGGCCTGGGCTCTCCTCTTTTACTCTGGGAAACGCAAAGCATTTCCTCAAATAAGAAGTTATTATATTAGTTTCCTATTGTGGTAACAAATTATTATAAACATGGTGGGTTAAAACAACAGAAACTTATTCTCTTACAGTTCTGGAGATCAGAAGTCCAGAGTGGGTTTCAATGGGGAGAAGCCAAGGTACAGGCAGGGCCACACTCACTCAGAAGGCTCTGACGCAACTCTGCTCCTTTCCATTTTCCAGCCTCTAGAGCTGCACTCCCTGGCCCAGGGCACCTTCCTCCATCTGCAAAGCCAGGATCATAGCGTCTTCCAATCTCTCTCTGCTTCCATCACCACATCGCCTCTGCCTCCTGTGTCCAATCTCCCTCTGCTCCCTTCCTACAAGGACCCTTGTGATTACACGTAGGGTCCACTCAGATAATTTAGCATAATCTCCCCATTTCAGGAGAATCCCTTTATCCATATTTGCAAAATCCATGATATCATTTAAGGTAACATTCACAGGTTTTAGGGATTAGAACCTGGATATCTTTGGGGGCCATTATTCAGCCCGCCACCGCGGGGTGGAATGAGTATTCCAGAGAAGGCAGCCTGTGTCAGGATCAGAGTGTGGAATGGAGAAGGCGACTCCTGAGAACCACAAAGCCACCAATACCTAAGTGTGAAGAGAGGGGAAGGGTGGATGAGTTGCAATCAGAGGAGTGGGCAAGAACTGGTTACTCAGAGCCTGTGCCCTGTGAAATATTTGGGTCTTTTCCCTGAGATAAATGCATATCCATTGGGATGGGGAAGAGGAATGCATTTGTATTTTTTTAAAAGATCACTCTGCCTGTAGACTGAAGGAGGAGGCCCAGAGAGGATGATAGAAGATCAAGGTAGGATGTTAATGCAGTCTTCTCAGTGAGAGATGGTGGTAACTCAGACTGTGGTAGTGGGCAGTGGAAATAGTGAGAAGAGACAGAGGGGAGAACTAATTATTGGAAACACTGGTAGGAGTTGGTAACAAATTGCTCCTGGAGGAAGAGCGAAGGACCGGGCAGTCCAAAGCATGGTTCCTGGGTTTCTGGCTTATGTAAGTGGATGGGGCCATTCAGGGAAATTGGAGAGGGCACTGAGGATAGAGTGGAGAGCATGAGTTTAGTTTGGTGCCCTAGAGACACTGAAGTGGAGATGTCTAGTAGGCAGGCTGGTCTGGAACTCAGAGATAGGAATTTAGGAATCATCAGTCTAGAAGTGCTCAGCGAAGCCCTTGCCTTCGATGGTGACATGTAGGGAGGGAGGGAACAAAAAGAGGAGAGAGTCTAGGACCAAGCTTTAAGAAGCACCAACCCTTAATGGTTGGGTAGAGAAGGAAGAATCTTTTCAAAAGAGACCGAAAAGAAGGAGCCACAAAGAGAAGGACGTGTTACAGAAGCTGGGAGATAGTGTGTTTCAAGGAGGATGCAGCAAACAGGGTTGAACCATGGGAAAAGATTCAATAGGATAAGGGCTAAAAACCACACATTGGGTAGGAATGCAGCATCTAAGTACTATATTTTACAGCTTCCTCACCACCACCAATCACATATGCTACACCCTGCACATACCATGTATCCACTAAATATCAATGTATCAATCTAACGATACGCACTGCATGGTCTGAGGCAGTGTGGTGTAGCCAAAAGAACATGAGCTTTGCATCCCAGACCATCCACTTGTTAACTGTCACACCTGGAACAAGTCATCTAATGCTTGTGGGACTTGATTTGCCTCACCAGTAAAATGGGGATGGTAACGATAGGTTTAGTACAGGCTCAAGAAATGGTGACAATTCATATTAATAACTCTGTTATTCAAGGTGACTTTGACAGACCACAGGTGAAGCTTGGACCCATAAGTTGCCAAACCACTGTTTCTTGACTGCCAGTGCAGAGCTCTGCTAAGGAAAAAGACAATCTGAGGATTTCAAAGTCATTGCTTTTTATTTCTGTTGTTCTAGTTTTATTCAACGGTCAGTCATTTCTAGGTACTTGTGACATGACAAATTCTGGGTGTGGAACTGAAGATACAAAGGTGAATGAGATACAGTTCCTGTTCTCTAGGGCGTCTTGGTCTTATAGAGGAGACAGATAATATAAACAGATAACTATAATATCACATGATAAACTCTCAGGGGTGAGGGTAGGAGGCGGCCTTTGAGGGCAAAGCACTGTGGGAAGCCAGTGGAAGGAATGGTGGGCCCTGGAACCTGGGGGAGGGAAAAGAAGGCTCTGGAAAGTCTCAGTAAGTGAGAACAACACATCCCGACTGAAGCTATAGATAGGACCATTTGATTGCTTTCCTTTTTCTTTCGTTAGCATCATAAAATTTCAGATCCAGAAAACATCTTTTAAAATTATTACCTTCTTATACCAAAGATGGTGTAATTGAAGACCACAGAGGTGAAGTAATTTCCTGAGGTTAAGAGTTGGCAAAAAAAGAAAAGAAAAGAAAGAAATACAAGAATCCCAATGTCCAGTCCACAGCTCTTGAGGCTCGCTCTGTCTGAGTCAGGAATGTAGTCACCTAGCACAAAGGGCTCTGGGCCCATCAATTCAGACAAGAATCACCTGCCCTAATCTGACAGGCATCAACTCCCTGAAGGGGCCACTTAAATCACAGGGATCAGAGACAGGAGGCATTGTTGGGCATGCACTGGAAGATTGTAAGAAGTATATCATTATATCTGTATGAGAGACAATGGCGGTGTCTTTCCTGAGTCGTTTATATGTCTGGTTTTGGAAAAACAGAGGGAAATGGTAGGGCAGGGGAAGGCCCAGCAGAACCCTCATTAACGCTGGAGATAAAGACATTGGAAACAGGAGAAAATGGTGACTTACTCTATTTATAGATCAAAGTAAGAACCATCGCGACAAAATCTCCACATTAAAAAGAGATTGAAATCCAAGGCCCATAATTTCAAGAATATTCAATACAGTAAATTCACAAAATGGGCTACTAAAATGAGGCAGTAACCTAAATAATTCAGACCCATTTAAGGAATGACAGAGGGTTAGTTAGAGGGTAAAATCTGACTCCAAACAAAACAAAACAAAGTCTATCATTCCATGTAGACTAATAACCCTTGGAAGTTGAGTTTAAAACTTAGGTAATCAGTCATGTCACATACCACACACCATTTGTTTGTGAACAGACACCTGTAGCAAAACTTGATGATACTTAAGGAGTTTGTTTCCTGAAAGTAAAACATATCCTTTGCTTTGTAAACCCTGTCTTTAGAGATTGTAAAAACATAAGCTTCTATCAGCCCTATTCTGAACTGCAAATTCCAAGCGGAATGGAAATAAATTAATTTGGAAAGTCCCTTGAATTCTTTGGAGCGGAATTAGACCTGAGGGTCATTTTTCTGAGTCTTGCCACGGCCACCATCAATATTTTATAGTGACACTTTCTTAAACAACTTGAACAGGGAGAGAATAGTATAATCAAATACAGTTAACCAAGTAATAGCACACAGATCTGTCTGGAGACAGCATTTTAAAAAGCAACAGTATATTTTTTAAGAAAACTAAATACAGTGAAGGCCTCATTTATCCAGTATTGTTAAGCAATGAGGTTGCCCATACAAGTGCATTTTCCAGATAGCAGCTGATCTCCCCTTTAAATAACAACACTTCAAAAATTATCTTGATGGAGGTTATTTTAAAATGTATTATTCACGTCCCACACTTCCCACTGGCTTATTTAAGCCGATCTATTATGTCTTTGCAAAGCATTTTTTTTCAATGAGTCAAGATCCTCAAATATTAACATCTTCTGTGATACAGTTTTCTCCACAGGGCTGCCTGGAGTTCCTAGGGTTTTAGCTGTAGACCCGACCGCTATACTTTCCTAATTCTTATGTGTCCCTTCCCCCTTTTGTCCCCTTTTCTTACACTTGTCCATATGTCTTCCTGCTGCAGTTGTTTCCCTCTTTTAATTTGACACTTTAAAAAAGTGTCTTCTTCTTTTTTATTTTCTATTATGAAAACAACACATGTTTATTCCATAAAACTTGAAAAAATATGGAAAATTCTAGATTCCTCCTTGTGTTTTTTTTTTTTTAACTCATGGATTTGTTTCCAAGCACACTGAGAAAGCAATAGCTGCAGTAAAACACCCAAAAATGTGTATTCTGCTTTTTGTGCTTAATATGCCAGGATTTTTTCCTTTAAAATAAATATTTTCAAGGCAATATCGTGCTCTATCAGAGGGATTTTTCTTCATCAAAAAGATTCTCCTTACAACCACAGGTGAGTAACCTCTGGCTTTTCGATACCACCTTGACACTGAATGCCACACTTCACATCACAGCCCTCAGAGTAAATCCCCCTCCCAAAGTGCGAGTGAAAAATGTAGATTGCACTGAAGATTTTACGGAAAGACAGGGGAGACTTAGCTTCATAATTTACAGTTGAATAATAACCATCAAAATAAAAACCTACTAAAATAACCATTGCTGTGCTTATAACACAAAGACTGGAGGCAATCTCAATAATCCATTTATAAGGGACTGGTTTTATATATTTTTGAAATGAGATACTATGTTGCCATTTAAAAGAATTGTATAGATTCATATTGCAGATGGGGAATAATCCCTAAGATACATTATAATATGAAAATACAAGGTGGAAAGCTATACATATATATGTACGTGTATGTGTGTGTAAATAGGTATGTATACACACACACACATTTCAGATTCATAGAGAAGGAGGCATACACGTATATAAGCTCTAGAAACTCAAATTGATCCTAGAAGGCCACATAAGAAATGTTAACAAGGACTGCCTCAGGTTGGGCAGGTGGTTGGGAGTTGCATTTACTATTCACGCTTGGATGAATAGAGAACTGTGGTTGCTACCTTTGTTTCACCCTGTGCATGTATTACTCTCTTTCAACTCCCTGTGAATTCATTTAATTCATTTAGTTATTAAAAGCGTAAAAAAAAAATGAATGCTTCTTATTTTCTCTGTGTCAGGCAGTGAGAACTTGCACATGTATAATTCCATTTAATCCTCACAATCGTTCTGAAAGGTGCATACAATTATTATCCCCATTCTACAGATAAAGAAACTAAAAAAACAGTCAGGGGAAGCCGGTAAGTAAATATGCCCAAGATTAACAGAGTTGAGATGTAGGCCTAGGCAGGTTAGCCCCACAGTCTGCATTCTGAAGCCCCAAAACACACAGGCCACAAGCACAAAACAAAAATAAAAGTCATAAAGCCATTTACAAAGTCACAATAGACTTAACACATGAAAGAATTTATTCATTTTAGGAAGCAAAAAAAAAAAAAAAAAAAAATCCAGGCAGGTACTAGGATACTGGTGAGTATTTTTTCCCACATCTTCCTAAAGCTCAAAACTGAAACAGCAGCATAGTGGTGAGTGACAGCTATACTGGATAAAGAATTATGCTGGATATTTTTAATGTATATGTAAAGTACATTTTATATACTTCACACCGGGATAACTGGAAACACTTCTCTACTACGGAAGCCTTCAGCAGCACCACCCCAATGTCCCTTCCCATTCCTATTTCCCACACTGCTCCACAAGTGCCACCGCAGTCCCAGAGACCTTCTGAGCGTCCCCAAGGGCAAGCCCTGACATGTCCCCACTCCTGTGCGCTGCTGTGCCTGAACTGCTCTTTCAACTGTACATTCCTGCCGGTCATGGTCCAAGACGTCCTTCAAGGTCATGACCAAATTCTACCTCTCACAAGAAAACTCTCCTGGTCATCTACATCAAAGCTCATCTCTCCCTCCTCTGCGGCTTTCTTAACACTCCATTGACTAGAAATGCAATGGCAAGAAATGGAATACAGGGAATGGCACGAGTCATCAAAAAACACAGGTCAGATGGAGGCTCGGGAAGTGTGAGCAGCCATTTCTGGGCTCTTGGAGGTTAGTCATCTTTGCTTGCTCCAGGGAATGAGATGGAGGTGCCCCTCACACAAGAGGCAGGAACTTGCTGCCAAAGGAAGCATGTATTTTGAAAGAAACAGAGATGATTGGGGCACATATTTCCTGCTATAGTGGGACTTGTATGATGCAGCCAACTTCCAAATCTAGATTGAGCTGGGAATCCTCGAGGCTATTGGCAAAAGATGAGCTTGTCTTTATCCTCACTCTCCCAACCTCACCCCTGGTCTGTGTGCTGTGTGTGCTTAGGGTGGGTAGGTCTTGGTATATTGTGCATCCAAGTTTTATATTAGCAGAGGGGTATTTTTGTTGGTTTGGTTTGGTTTGGTCAAAGGGGTTTGATTTTGCAGGTCATGGCACTGAAAAACATGAAGGATCCAAGATTAACAGGTTAAGGATCCAGAGCTTGTCCACATATAAACTAGAAGAGAAGCTTTCTTTTCTTCATGGATGAAGTGGAACCCTGAAAGAGAGAGAGAGAAAGGGAAAGTGGGAGCAAAAGCCAAGACAAAAGAAGATTCTGGGAGCCCATGCATGGTAGGCTTGCTCTAATCCAAAGGAAACTCTGGAGGAAACCCCCAAAGAAATGCCTGCACCACACTCTGATATCTGGGTATGTTCCAAAGTGGCCATAAGGAAGATGGGATCCTTTTGATGATGGACCAAGCCAGCCCATGGGCCTTTGCAACTATTACAGGGTAGGACCCAAGAGCCAGGTTGCAGCATTTGAATGCTGAAAGAAGCCAGCCTTCCCGAAGACTAGCACATGCTTTCATCGTTGAGTAGAATTCTAGATGCTCTTTGACACTTTGGAAAAAAGAAACGGGTGAGGGGTTAGGGCAGAATCCCACTGAGACCTCCTAAAGGAAGGGAATGAAGAAAGTGACTACAAGGTCAGAGCTGGGTGGCTGGAAGCCTAGAGGAGCTTCCTTGGGGAACAGACAGGAAAGTACCTCCTCAGAGGGGGGCAGGCCTGGAGAGGAACTGGCAAAGGAAAACACAGGCAGAGGCCAGAGGAGAGGACCCAGGCAAAACAGGAGAGGAGGCAGATCCTGGGCAGGAGCACTGGGTCACCAGCGTGGAAGCAAGACCACTAGCTCCGCCTAGCGCTTCCTTCAAATCCAAAGATACGCGAAGATCTTTTTTCCTTATTTGTGTCTCCATCCATCTTACACTAGCTCTCTTACAATTCAGTTGCTTGATTTTCCTTACCTAGCTCTTCCAGCCAGATTAGCATTCTATACCTTTAAGAGTTTTATGAATATGAAGAAGAAAAATCCTTTGAGTGGAGACTCAAAAGGGCTACTTGGAAGTCTTCCTATTGAGAGATCCTTATGGACATAGATAATCACATAGCGTGTTGGAATTGTTGTTCTGGGGTTGTTGGAGTTGTTTAGCATGATCTTGCATTAGATTATCTCTGATGTGGTTCTTTTTCCTCTTTACTTTAGGAATGAAATGACAAATTTTTCCCAGGTGGCAGGAAAAAAATTAAAAGTACAGCCCATCTGCACTCTTGCTTCAAATTGAAAAAAAAGACAAAAATCCCATTTCAAATGAATTTTTGCCATAAATTCAGGGACAGCAACAGATGTGAAAAAAGCCCTGGGAGACAAAACATAACACTCCCAATTCCCAATAAAAATAATCAATACTGGCTAAAGTGCTAAAAAAAAAAAAAAAAACACACACACACACAGTTGTTTCCAGAATGCTACAGGGTGTGTCAAGACTCATACCGGGAGGACAGCTGCTGTTGACAATGTCGCCTGCCAGGGGAAGATTACCAGATTACCTGGAGGAAGTTCACACATTTCTTTTGCAGGGATGAGGGAGACTACGTGAGGCTGGGTGGAGGAGCGGTGTAGGGTAGAGGAGGAGGAATGATCGAAACGGGTAACAGGGGAGTGTGCGTAATGATAACTGACAAATGATTCCTGGCTATGAAACCAGACATTCAGCAGCTTTAAAATGTCCTAATGCCAAGGAGTAGACGTAATTTGTTGTTATCGCTTAACAGAAACACTACCAGATGCATTCTGAAAAGGTAAACCCATATTTAGCCATGGAATGGGAGCCAAGGCAAACATGGAAACCAAGGAAGAGCCAAGAAAAGCAAGAGCCAGGTGCTTGCATGCTAGGGTGGTTTTGTGTGCTGTGGCTGTGTTTTCATCATCACTGTAGAGTGTTCAATAAGAATCTGAAATGGGTACAGGGGCACCTCCTTGATTTGTTGGGTCAACATGGCATGCACGTTCTGTGGCATCTGCCTCTCAGTCTAATCCGGTTATATAAAGGTAGATGGCAGTTATCAGGGTAGACTGGAGAAACATAGTGGCCCCTTGAACAGAGTAGGAGTTAGTTGCACCAACCTCCTGAGCAGTTGAAATTCCACGTATAACTTTTGACTCCCTAAAACTTTAAAAATAGCCTACTGTTGACTGGAAACCTTACCAATAACATAAACAGTCCATTAACATATATTTTGTATATTATATATATTATGTCCTATATTCTTACAATAAAGTGAGCTAGAGAAAAAAATGTCATTAAGAAAATCATAAGGAAGGGAAAATATATTTACTATTCATTAAGTGGAAGTGGATCACCATAAATGTCTTCATCCTCATCATCTCCACGCTCAATAAGCTGAGGAGGAAGAGGAAGAGTCGGTCTTGCTGTGTCAGGGATGGCAGAGGCAGACAAAAATCCATTTATCAGAGGACTCACTCAGTTCAAACCTGCGTTGTTCAAGGGTCAGGGTCGATTGTATCTACCCATATGCAAGTGTGCATGAACACACACCCGCACACACACCCAAGATACCCTGTGCCAACCAGAGTCCCATCCCTACAGCACAGGCTCACCCACATCCTGGCCTTCCTCTGCACAGCCCCTCTCTGCATGGCACCCAGCCCCAGTCCACAGCCAGCCACCAGTGTTAGTGCCCATGGGTCTTTTCTGACCCTCCCTCTCTTGGAAGTCACGAGAAAGCACTAAATAGCAACTGACACCACTCAAGACCCTCTTTGCTAGGGGTGGAGCTTATACAGAGCAACTGTTGTCCTCACCAGCGATGTGTCTGTGCCCAGAAGCCCTGCTGCTCCCTGAAAAATGCTTCACTGACAGTTCTGCTCAGTTCCCAGACTCTCTCTTTTAAAAAATTATTTTTTAATTGACAAATAGAAAGTGTATATATCTATGGTGAACAACATGATGTTTTGAAATATGTATACATTATGGAAATAATGTAATAATGGAAATAATGTAAATAAAAGTTTTTAACTTAATGCATTACCTCACATATGTTTTTGTGGTGAGAACACTTAAAATCTACTCTCTTAATGATTTTCAAATACACGGTACATTGCCGTTAACTATAGTCACCATGTTGTACGAAGGACCTCTTGAACTTCTTAGTCTGGATGTGAACAACTGCCTCTCTGTATGTGCACTGGCTTTATTTAGATGTTACCAAATAAACTAAAGGGGTATTGAAAATACATGCAAATTCTTCCATGAGAACTTTCTTTTTACTACTTTGTCCTACCTCTACCAGTAAGCAGGATACTTGGAAATTTCTGGTCTTGATGGCTGAAAACGATAGATCTTGAATTTTAGAGTGTGATAGAGCTTGTTGAAAATTTGGATTTCTGGAGTATCTTATAGTGGCAGAAAGTGCCGGAAGTGCTCCCAACACACTGCAAGAAAGGGGGTACATCAAAGAGTTATGGGAGCCCACTGGAAGAGCTCCCAAAGGATTAAGCTGGAACAATTTGATTAACATAGCAGTACTGGATTATAACCCAATATCCATGTGTCCATACTGATATAAGTAAATGATTGAAGAAATATTAATAAATAAGTGGAGGAAAATAGACAAACTTCCTAGCAGTACAATTCCATAATTTATACAGCTACCCCCTTCTCAGAGAGGTGGAGTATAACACCCCGCTCCCCTCGGGTGTGGGCTACACACAGCGACTTCCTCCCAAAGAGTAAAAAATGAAAAGGTGGAAAAAAGAATCACTTTATGGTAGAGAAAGCTATCAAAACTGCTTCAGTCGGGTGATCAAGGTTAACATCAACAGTGAGGCATGTTGATAGTACTTCCCCTGATGCGGCGGGACCAGAGGAGCCCTTTAACCTCTGTGATCTTTCTTCCAAAAACCCATAACACCAGTCCAACCAGGCGAAAAACATCAAACAAACCCCAGTTGAGGGACATTCTACAAAATACTATCCAATACCCCTCAAAACAGTTAAAGGTCCTTAAAAACAAGGTGAGTCTGAGAAATTGACACAGCCAAGGGGAGCCTACGGAGACATGACCATTAAAGGTAATGTGGTGTCCTGGACGGAATCTCATCATGGAAAAAGGACACGAGGTGAATACAGTAGGGACTTTTGTTAATAATGATAATCTATCAATATTGGTGCATTAATTGTTACAAATGTATCATACTAATGTAGGATATTAATAAGGAAAACTGCGTGTGAGGTATATGGGGACTCTCTGTACTACCTTTGCAACCATTCTATACTATTCTAAAATGAAAAGTTTATTTAAAGAAATTTGGATTCTTGGCTGCATCATCCCCAGAGGCTCTGATTCAATAGGTCTGATGTAAGACTCATCAGCCTGCTAACTAACTAACTAACTAACCTGTCAGCCAGCTAGTCAGGTGATTCTGTTGCCAGTTGCATGTGTGTCTTTTAAAAGGTCCAAGATGTATTTGTTCAACCACAAAAACAACTGGCCCCTGAAATGTCCACCTCCCTCTACACATGAGTTCTAGCAGCTTCTAGGAAAAAAGTGACTACTTCTTACTTGCCTGGCCCAAGGGTACCACCCCCAGTGCTGGACCACTCTGAAAAATGTTGTCATATTATTCCATGGCCTTTCACCAAAAGCCACATTTCCTCAGGTTTCTACAACCCCCAAGCACAATCACATTTGCAAAGATAAGCTTTAATCGGTGATGACGTAACAGACTGCCCTGTGGCCTCCAGCTCTGCAAGCTACCGAAGTAAAGAAAATGAAAAGAACAAAAAAGACACTGCTTCCAGCAGCCCTCAAACTGAACGTAATGTTACATGGACAAAAGCTATTCATTCACCAGGAAGAGAGCCAGGAAACGCCATGTACATCTCCAAAGTTTGGTCCAACTGCGCTTACTTATACATTGTCTAATGGTATTCTTCAAAACCCTAAGATGTTTACTTTATATTTGCTCAATTAAAGCATAATTTTTGCTAAAGGGATGATCTTCAATACTAAATAGGAAACTTGTGGGACTATTAAAATAGTTTGGTTGAAGAGGTTTAACATACATGGCTATTATAAGTCTTATCCATATCATTAGAATGGGTTGCTATAGACTATTATAAAACAGTTGGATTGTGTCTGTATTATTTTCTCTGTGGGTATTTAATGCCTTGATCCCTTCATGTATAGCCTGTTTTTGTTTTCGTTTTTGTTTTTTTTTTGGCAAGCATGCTATTAATTTCCTGTGAATATGACATTTTCATAGTAACAGGACGGTCAGTTACTCCCAGGGTTGTATCGTTCGTCTTAACTTACAGGCTTTTTTGAAGCATCGGGAAAAACATAACTGGTGGTGATGATGTGTGTGTGCGCGTGTGTGTGAGTGTGCACGCATGTGTGTGTGTGCGTTTTCACACTGGCCACCCACACCATGCCCCCGCGTGGGGGCCAGACTCATGAGCTCAGCCTGTGTACCAGGCAACTGTCTCCACTGACAATGTTTTCATTACTAATTCTTTCTTGCTCCTGGGATTAAATTGTAACACTCTCTGTTTTTGACCAAAATGTAACGAATTCTCAGCCTAACTAACCTCAAAGAGGGACTTACTGTAATTTTGGACAGGCTGGCAGTCTTTCAAAAGGGCTCATGGGCAGGTTTGCTTTTGGAAAACAGCCTAGAGTTGAAGATTTTGGGTCTGAAGTAGAGAAGCGTAGAAAAAACTTCATTGAAGAAATTTAGCCCAAATCCATGTTGCCAACCTCAAATGATTAGTTTCCATATAGAAAACAAAAATAAAGATGAGGACAAGATAAAGTTTATCCCCCAGACTGCTCGACTACATGAATCATCCAAACCCAGTAACCAGGATATTTCCGTCCACAATACCTCAAAACAGACTCAAATGGCGTTGAAATAAATTGTATTTCCCCATTTTTAATGGCTGAAAGTTCATTTGAGTTAAACAAATGACATCATACAGGGGGGAAAAACAGCAACATTTAGCTGCCTATAACCATGGTGGACACTTTCAAATATGAGCTTTTGGACTTAGAATATCTGTTAAACCACAACAGATTCCGCAAATATCAACGTCGGGCTGTTAGTGAAGCAACTGATCAGAATCCCAAATCCTACGCTGCCAGGATAATTCGTTACTGAGACAAATTATTTCCTTTTAAGTAGAGTCACTAATTAATCCTCACAGTGCTCAGTGTTAATAAATATAAACACTTGTCTCCTTTAGCAGGCATGAACTACAGCAGAGTTAAATTGTTCGTGGAGCAAATCAGAGGAGAACTGAAATTTCAAATGAAATGTTTGTCTCCTAATTCTGAACTCAAGTTATTTTTTTTTCTGCACTGCTGAGAAATTGCTACAGAGATAAGAAATAGGCCAAACAGAAATCATCACTACATGAATGCTTCTTGGTATCTGTGCTTAGACACCTGAGACTGCCTTTTGGTTTCTAACTCATTTTGACCCTTTTCTTTCCTGGGTACGGCAAATGACCCTGTCCAGGATGGGTGAGGTAGGGCAACAGACAACTGGCCAAAAGGGAAAAGACCCAGTTGTTGCATCCTGTTTTCTGTTAAACCACAGTTTCAAGTTTCTTCAGGGCAATCGTTCGAGATAAATGTACCATCTTGTGGTATCTTGTTAAAGCACTTTCTAGAGTGAGCAACATCAAATGTACTCTCTGCGCCCAATTACTGGTCACGTGCCAGCCGCTTTGCTAGGTGCTGAGGATACAAAGACCAATACAACACCTTCTTTTGTGGTCCAGTAAAGGAAGATGTAAGAAAGCCTCACTTTTTCTCTTGGAAACCTGTGCCTGAATGTTTTTGTCACTTGCCACTTGGTTGGAGAACTGCCTGCCATTGAAATTACCACCTCCCATCCCTCAGGGGTGCTCTAGAGCAGCCCTGTCCAATAGAAGCATAATGTGGGCCACAAATGCAAGCCACATGCATAATGTAAGTTTTCTAATGGTTGCATTTTTTTTTAAGTTTCAAAAAACATGTGAAATAATTTTTAATACTATACTTCATCTAAACCAATATATCCAAAGTAATGTCATGTCAACATGCAATGAATAAGAACAAATTATTAAATTAATGAGATATTTTATCTTTTTACACTAAATCTTTGAAATGTATGTTTAGTTTACTTTTACAGCACACCTTAATTTGGCCTAGCCAGATTTCAAGAGCTCAGAAGCCACACGTGGCTAGTGGCTGCCATATTGAAGAACGCAGTTCTTTACCCCTGGTTTGGCCTCTTTTCTTTCACTCCGGGGAACTCAAAGGATCTGTTCAAACAAAAAGGTAAAGTTTTAGCTTCCTATCATTACTGAAACAAATTCCACAAACTTAGTGCCTTAACACACACATTTTATTATCTTACAGTTCTGTAGGTCAGAAATCTGAAAGGGGTCTCAATGGGCTAAAATCAAAATGTCATCCTGGCTGTCTTCTCTTCTGGAAGGCTGCAAGGAAGAATCCATTTCCTGACTTTTCTAGCTTCTAGAAGCTGCTTGCACTCGTTGACCCTTGGACCCCTTCCTCTATCTTCAAAGCGAGCAATGTGACTTCTCTCCGACCTTCCCTCTGTAATCACATTGTCCTCTGACCATAGCTGGGAAAGGTTCTCCCAATTTAAGGAGATTAGATTGGGTGTACCTGGAGAATCCTAATCTCCCCTTCTCAAAGTCCTTAATTTTATCCCATCTGCAAAGTCCCTTTTGCCATGTAAAGTAACATATTCACTGGTGATATGGACCCGGACATATTTAAGAGACCACTATTCTGCCTATTACAGGTACAAAGTTCTGTTTTGTTTTCACCACAGAGAGGAGTAAACATTTGAAGTTTACTCCTTCAAAATTCCAAATGAGGAGGAGCTTGTGTGGCTTGAGGGGCCTCGCTGGGGCCTTGGCTGCCAGAGAGCACATGGCAGGCCGGGGCCTAGAGAGTTCGGGGTTGGGCCCACCCCCTGTCTCCAGGGGCCAGATGGGGACCTTGCCTGAAAGGCTGGTCCATTTAATCGCTGGAGGAATATGGGTGGCAGCCAGGGCGGGGCTGGGCAGGCCTGCGGGCAGGGCTTAGGGTGCTCGGGCCAGACCCCCTGGGGTTGGCAGAGCTGCCTGTCAGGCCTCCAGGTGGGGCCCTTGGGTACAGGGGGCAGACCCATCTTGGCCTCCCAGGGCAGGAGTAGCCTCTTCCTCGTCCTCAAAAAAAAAAAAAAAAAAAGTTGGGGGATCCATCAGGTTACACTGGAAAGGCATTGTCTTTTCCCCTCAAGCTCATTTAGGAAGAAGAATGATTTCCTCCGTTGGATAAGAAAGACAGACTCACTTTCATGAAGTGCTACCCATATCCCAGAATATAAATTTTGTCTTCTACATGCCACTGACTATTCATTCAAAAAATATTTTAATGTCTGCTAGATACCAGACGTGTGCCAATCCTACAAAACAGCCACAGCCAAATAGCAAAAAAGAAAATTATGACATAAGGTGATAGTTCTTTTTCTAAGGTCAAAGGTTTTAAAATTATTTTTGCCTTATTTTGTATCCTTTTATCATATTGAAACACACTAAGAGCATGATATCTTTCCCCAAATCATATTCCATATTATGAGAAGAAATATCCTAGGAAGAACCCAAATGAAGAATAATAATTTTAAAAAACCCCTTTGTCAGTAAAATCAGCACCATTAAAATATGGAGCCAGAGATCAAAACAGAAATACAAGCAAAGACCAATGCATTGGAGATTTTCTAAGGAAAATAATTTTTTAAAGACTTAATTGCTTATGAAGCAATTAGGTGTTTATCTACATATATAAACACATTTTTTGATGCTAGCTTATTACTTGCAACAGGGTCCTGCCAAGAATGCATGTTGTCTGTCACCTGGATTATGGCCTTGGCCCCTTTTGGAAGCATAAACATATAACCAAAAACTGTTGGGGCAGGAAGGAACTTCAGACCACACTGTCCAGCCCACACATTTTATAGATTAGGAAACAGGCCAAGTAATTTGCTCAAAGTCCTTTAAGTATCTAGTGGCTCAACTTGAACTAGACCCTGGACTCCAAACTCCCAGTGCAGTGCTTTTTCCACTGGCCAGTGGGGAGGGGTGAAACTCTCCCTACCCATTCATTCATTCATCCATCCATCTATCCATCCATCCATCCATTCAGCAAACATTCACCAAGTGCTTACTACATGCCAGACACTGCTCCAGGGCTGGGAGAACAGCAGGAGTAAAACTGGCAAAGTCCCAGCTCTCGGGGACCTTGCACTCTTGGTGTAAACAGGTAACGAATACACACTTACGTCAGGTGGTGAAAAGGCTAAGAAGGAAAATTAAAGCAACATAAGGGGGCTCAGGAGTGACGGGGGTGTTGCTGCTCTTCACAGGGTGGTTAGGGAATACTCCACAGATAAGGTAACATTTGGGCAGAGAGTAAATTTGAAATAAAACTCAGAGTATACTTAGGATAAAGCTAATTATAAATGGCATGGACATGATGAAGCGATGAAAAATTCCAGAAAAGCTAGTGAGGAGTGGGACTCGGGACATATGTGAAGGGGAAGCAGGTGGGATGGGTGAAATACAGAAGGAGGTGACTTGACCCTAGGGAAGGATGCTGGTGGTGACAGTCTGCAGTCTGCTCACCTGAGCTGGACACACCTGAGCAGGATGTGACCTCTGAGGATCCCCCTGGAACTCATCTCTGCTGTGTGCCTGGCACCTGGCGCCGCTCCAGGAGCTGCCTCTGAGGACAGGCCCCGGACCGCAGGGGAGCAGCTCTGACCTGAATCTGAGGGGTGAACCTGGGCAGAAGAGGCTTTTCCTTTTCAACGACCAAAAAATTAGGAAAGCCATCCAGATTCTGAGTGAGGATGAAAGTGGATGAACCAGCAAGGAAAGACCTCAAAGGTCACACTAGATTAGGAGCCAGCCTATTTGAAACAAGGAATGCAAGCGACTGAGAAATGGTTCAAGTAGTGAGGCTAATCGTGCCCAGGGAAGCTTTTCAGGAAGGGTAATTTAGGCTTTTGCAAGCCGTAGCCTGGGCTGCTGTACCACCTTGAGGCTCAAAGGAGCAACTGCAGCTTTGAAAGAGCGGAGTCGATCATCCATGTTTCTGAACAGGGCTGCTGGGCTTCTGCGGTCCCTTCCCAAAGCCTCCTTCTCACCGTAATGAAACTCTATATGGCCTCGGGGTGGTAGCAAGGATTGCCCTGTCGTGAACCGTGCTGGAGAGGCTGCAGGGCTACCTGTGGAAGGGCAGTGTGTGCCAACAGCTGCCTGCTGTCCTGCGGCTCTAAGACCAGTGCCGGGCTGCGGGGTGGACAGGCACAACTGTCCAAGCGAGCTGCTGAGAGGACCGCCTTAGCCTGCCCCCGAGTGCCTCCAGTTCCTGTTTCTTCACGCTGATAGCAAGCCAGCTTCCGATGCAAACAGCACTTCCCCACTCACGGAGTGGACCACACTGCCCCTTCTGCAGCCGTGTCCTTCTACATAGCTTGGCAAAAGGGTGTCCTTCCCTCTCTTGGTATGTACTCCTGATAAGAACTCTGGCTTAAAGCCTCTTCCTCCATCTTCTCCCTGCTCCTGTTTCTGCAACCTCCTCCTCCAATCCAGGTCCTTTACAGCGGTGGTCTCCAACCTTTTTGGCACCAGAGATCAGTTTCATGGAAGACAATTTTTCCATGGAGGGAGTGGGGGTGTGATGGAGGTTTCAGGATGATTCAAGCACATTAAATTTATTGTGCAGCCCTCTCTGCTAATGCTAATCTATATTTGTAGCCACTCCCCAGTGCTAGCATCACCACCTGAGCTCCACCTCAGATCGTCAGGCATCAGATTCTCATAAGGAGCGCGTAACCTAGATCCCTCGCATGCGCAGTTTACAGCAAGGTTTGAGCTCCTATGAGAATCTAATGGGGCCGCTGACCTGACAGGAGGCGGAGCCCAAGCGGTGATGCCAGCGATGGGGAGCGGCTGTAAATACAGGTGAAGTTCAGCTGGCTCACCTGCTGCTCACCTCCTGCTGTGTGGCCTGGCTCCTAACAGACCACAGACTGATAGCAGCCTGCAGCCAGGCAGGTGTTAGGGATGGCAGCTTACGAGACAACAGGCACTTCCGGTTTGCTACCTCAGGGTTGGAGTCTGATCTGGAGTTAGGAGAGCCAAGCCTCCATGTCAGGAGATGGGGCAGGGCTCCAAATGTAGGAACAGGGGCTAGGGGGCTCAAGATTGTGGCGGAGATGAGACAGACAAGTGCACCAGCATGCCTGCCTTCACGGGCAGCAGCCTTTCCCTAACCTGCACTCACCCCAATTTTAAGAGACCGAAGAGAAAACCCTGGTAATGTGTGCTTACAGGGGGCAAGTCAAGAAACGCAGAAACATTTTCTGGTTAATTTTTTTCTTTTTTTAATTTCAGTGATCCAGAGCCAGCAGAGGTTTTTTTCTTCTGAATGAACTATCTTCAGTTATGCTTAAACATTATTTCTCTTCAAAGTTTTCTCTTTGGTTTTTGTAAGACTTTCAGAAACCACCTAATTAACACACCCATAACCACTTTGAACACATCTTGTTGAATAATATATTTCAAATGAATTTTCCATTGAGAAATACAGCATACATTTAAAATATTATTTAACATATTGACTGCCATACTAGAAAAAAAATTTTTTCCTTGGGGCCACAGTGTTTAATTAGGAAAATAGAATAAAAACTTCAAAAACAAAAATTTTTCTAACTTAATGAAAAATTTGTTATTTTTTATTGTTTTCTGTGCGTGAGTTATGTGCAATTTGAAAAATGGTTGTCATGGCTCCCAAGGTGAAGAGACGTGTGAGTTACCTATGCTTCACAAGGCCCTGGGCTCAAAACTAGCATGAGTTAAATACAACTCACATGGCAGTTAATGTGTTAAAGGATGTATTATAATTTAAAGAAAAATAATAAAAATCCAGGGACACACCAGTCATAAATTAAATATTATTTGTACTTAGAAGTCTGGATTCACATCCTCCTCCCTTTCCTCACCTCTAGAGGTAATTCACTATCCAGAATTTTGCATTAATTCATTTGACAGTCATACATACTCATATATATGTGTGGATATATGTTCACATATATGACTAAATGGGTTTGCATATATATGTATACACACGTATGTGTATATATCCCTATTATAGTGTTTACTTTTGTCTGTTTTTGAACCTTGTCTAAATGAACTCACTTTTTTGTATCCTTCTGTGACTTGCTTCTTTTGCTTGTTGAATAATGGAGAAAAGTAGACAAATACATGTACAGCTCTCCCTAGAAAATTTAATGTGTATTCTATTTTGCTTGAGAATTGTTAGGTTTCTTGAATTTGTGGATGTTTATTTTTCATTTCTGGAAAATTTCTAGCAATTATCTTTTCAAATATTAATTCTGCCCCATTCTCTCTTTTGATAATTATTAGACATGTGTTAGATCTCCTTTCCCTCCCTTCTTTTGCTATTACATTTTTACAGTGCATTCATGTTGGTGCATGTACCTGCAGTTCTTTTTCACTGTTGTATAAAATCCCATGAGATAAATATATCACTATTTATTTATCCAGTCTACTGTTGATAAACATATTGGTTGATTCTAATGTTTTGCAATTACAAACAATTCCACTATAAACGTTTTTGTACATACCTCCTGGTGTATATGCAAGATTTTCTCTAGAGTTTGTATTCAACAGCAAAATTGTCACACACAAGTCCAACTTAACCAGGTAATGCCCAATCATTTTCCAAAGTGGTTGTCCTAATTTCCACTCTTCCACAGATGGGGTTGCCCTGGAAACAGACTGAGACATTCCTGTGCAGGAAGTTTACTAGGGAGTGCTCTCAGGAACACCTGTGAGGAATGACGGAAGCAGGCTTTATATCTACCATCTTGTTTTGTGCTTTCTATTTTTTGCACCAGTTCTATTTCTCTTCCTTGCCTTCATGCCAGCCCATCAACACATTCAGGAAGATTTTTTGGTATTTTATCCAGAATGTTCAATTTTTTCCAATAAGGGGGTTTCGTCAGGATGGCTCATCTGCCAAATGAGTGCAAATGGAAATCAGTAAACAAGCTGACTTATTGTACTTTTCCTTAACTTACCTTATAGACTATTTAATCATGAAATGTGGCTCATCTCTTGGTGGCTCCTATCATCTGGATATGTCTGAGCCATCTTCCCTTTGCCATACTTAGCATACTACACGAAATAAATGATAATAGTAATGATAACTACACATATCCGATTCAAATGCAAGGTCGATCCTTGCTGAATGCCTCTAATGGCTATGGGATGTGGGATTACATTGTGTCACTTTACAAACTTTCCTGAATATTTCTTAGCAGTTCACTTTCTCTCTCATCCCCGCTGCATGGAGGCCCTGACCGTGCTATCTCTCCTTTCTCTCCGTATCACCCCTCTTTCTTTTCTCTCTTGGAGAGACGAGTCAGGGTGGAGAGGAAGACATCAAAGATAACTGAGAAATTGCTCAAAGGCATTAAACCTGAATAGCTAGAACAACAAATGGCAGAGTACCTAGGAGGAGGTGCATGTTTGCTGGGGCAGGAGGAGCTCGATTTTAGATACACTTGATTATAAAAGACAAGAGGGCAAAGGGAAAAGCCACCCAACTGAAAAAAGGGGCCGAGAGCTTGGAAAGAACATTTGTCCTTTCTGTAACTTTTTCTTCACTGCGTGTTCACTGGGCCATGGAAACCATGCATGAAATGGCCTCTGCTGGTGTCAGCTCTGACGGGCAGAATAAGAATGAAGGCAAACAAGAGGGAAACCATACAGTTAAGCTAAGATAATAAATACTTTTGCCTGGTTTCCAGAAGCCAACCAGAGATCCTTCTTACATATCGTCCTTCTCAAAAGATCTACTTAAAATTCTAGTATTGTAGATTGTCCACTATATCAACTTGAAGCTCAAAACTATACTACATAGGAATGCAAAGAAAATACAACTCTGTATCCATCAGAACAAAGAACTCTGACCAAGATAACTTCCAGGCACAAGAGTGGCAAGATTCATCAATTATCAAACTTGAAAAGCCCAAAGGTTAGTGTGGAGTTTTTAAAAATGTTTTTGATAAGTATTTTACAAAATAAGGGAAATTTCAATTGTATACAATATATAAATAGGAAAAATAACTGGAAGGAAATACACCAACATGTAAATAGTTGTTATGTCTATATGTTATTTCAGATGATTTTAACTGTCATCTTTTTACATTTTTGTTTTTGAATATGGTGATACAGTACAGTACAACGCACAGAACTTAAGCTTTGGAGCCTGACAAAGCCAGGCATTCATTGTCACTGTGCCCGTTGAATAAGAAACTCAACCTCTCTGAGCCTGAGCTCCTCACATGAAAAAGAGGAATAATAATGATAAGGTCAATATTGGATTCAATGACATAAAGTGCTTGCCATAGACAGTAAATGGGAATTATTATATGAACATGTATTGCATTTAGGTGTTCGCTCTCTTTCATTTTCTATTTTAATTATTATTTTAAACACTGCTTCTTCACTATTTCCTTCTGGGCTCCATTTCCTTCTTACAAAAGTAATATATCCTTCAGCAGTTTTTTCAACACAGTTCATTGTAAACTCATTCAGTCTATTAGAAATTACCTTAAATTTAAGTTCATTCTTGAAAAATAGTTTAGAAGGCTATGACATTGTAGATTAGACTTTTTTAAACCAGCACTTTGGAGATACTATTCTAATCCTCTTTTGGCTTCTGTCATAATCTTTGAGCATACTTCCGTGAATCAGTTTTGTTTTGCAGGTAATATACCTGTTCTCTCTGGTCATTTTTAAGACGATCAGTTTTGCAGTTGTTTTTTAAACATTGTGGGCACACACACGTTATGTGAAATGTATATACAGAATTGCACAAAATCGATACAGTGTAAACACCATCCAAGACAAGAAACAGAATATTGTTGGCACCACAGGAGCCTCCCATATATCTTTCTCCCTAAGAAGTAACCACTACCCTGACTAAATGACTGCGGTTATCATTTCCTGTTTTTTGACACCTTCAAATTTATATCCAACTATAAGTAACAAGAGCCGATCCAAGTTTTGAAATGTCCTATATAGCACCATGATGATGTAGCAGCAACTCATTAATAGTAGTTGTCTCTATGAGGAGGTTCTTGGTGGCTAGAGAATGCTGAGAAGGACATTCGTCACTGTACATTCTTATATTTGTTGGAATTTAATACTATACGCATATATAATACTTTCGAGGAGATACGCAAAAAAAAAATTAAAGTCCTACATGTAAATTAAGATATTAAGAGTGGTTACCTGGGAGAGAAATTTGGAGAAAATATTAAAACACCTTCTTGAAAGCATTAAACAGCTAATAAGATATTCAGGATCAATGGGTCAAAAATCTAGCAAAAGCAAAAAACCACAACAGGTAAACCACCCAGCACTCAAAGCTACTTTTATATCCTAAGAATATTTGCCAAATCTGAAGGAAAAACAGTGATACATAGTATTTTGGCAACCTCATAGGGCTAGAAAGGCAAAAGTTAATTCTCTCCATCCCCTCAAACGAAGCAATTCTCATAAACCACCCCCTAAGTCGTAACCCCAAAGTGCTACACCTTTCACACACAGGCCCTGGCCCGGACGAGCAGCACAATGTTAAGCCACCTGAGTGAGCCAGAAAACCTCAAAGCCTGAATTTCAGTTAAAATGCTCCAAGACTAGTTGTGCCCCAGGCACCTGTCATAAGCAAATGAAAATCCCCTAAGATATCATGGTCATCCTAGACCTTTGCTCTGGGGTTTTAAATCAAGTTCTTTTGACCCCAAAGCCTGTGGTCTTAACAACTTTACTAAACTAGCATGGAAAAAATAAAAGAGTATATGGGAAAGGATGTGTTGGAACACAAAGGTCACCTAATCCAAACTCATGAGCTGTTTGGATTTCTTATCAACACTTTCAGGGGCGATCAGCCAGCGTTGCGGAAACCTCTCCAAAGACAAGCGTGCTCCTTTTCATTAAGGGAGTCTAGCCCATTTTTGCACAAGTCCAATTTTTAGAGCACAAGCTGAAATCCACTGCCAATTTCTACCCGCAGGTCCTTATCCCATCCTCCAGGGTCACAAGTTCCAATCTGTCTCCACTAAAAGCCCTCCATATATTTAGAGACAGTATTGAGGTCACCCCCCACATCTTTCCTTCTTCAGGCCAAATAGCCTTTTTGTCTTTCTGTAAAAACTCTTTCCATGCTACATTTTTAGCTCCTTTGCCACATTTGACAACCATGAGTGTTTGTAAAATGGTATGAAGGATTTACAGTACTCCAGGCACAGTCTGGAAAGCACAGACTACCATTTGCCACACCTTGGACTTAAAACCCACCATGCAGCGCAACACACTACACTTTCTTGGAGTGTCTGGGTGGCAGCTAGCTAAGATGGCCAAGCCCTTTGCAAGATGTGTCACAATTCATGCTCTTTCATTCTTCAAAGAAGTCCTGCACCTTCTCTCTTCAGGGCATCTGTGAATGCCTTTTGCTCTACTGGAAGCCTTTTCTCCCTCAACCCACCCCCCACCTCCCTTTTTCTGATTGGTTCCCACTGAGCTCAAATCTAGCTTAAGCCTCAGCAACGCTTCAGAGAAGTCCTGAGTAGGTTACTCTGTTTTGGCTCCCACCACCCTTAGACAATAGTAGTTTATTATTTAAACAATTCCTCATCTGATGACTCTCTGCCTCACTACACAATAAGGCATAAATTCCCTCCATTAAGGCAGGGAGTAAATGGTGGGTGTTAATAAATGTAGTTTCTTTTTTCATCCAAACATATTTCCACTCACAACAGGTCACTGACACTGAATGACTTTCTTTCCCTGCAGCCTCTTAGGACCCTAATAACAGCCTTGAGGGGTTCTCATCCCCCCATCATCCCCTTATCTCTCCCCTTAAGTACCACTCTATACTTAAGCAAGATTTAGTGCTTACCCCCACCTTATTAGAGCACTTAGCCATTTGGGCCTGATTATTGGATGTGATTGTCATTCTACATACTGACTCTACCCCACCAGCTCCGCATCAATTGCAGACTTTGTCACTCAACCAAGGGCCTCTCCCTTTGAAGCCATGGCTTTCTAGGGTTTCAAGGGCAGTGAAAAAGTCCACTCAGTTGCACAAGCTTAGGAAGCTGACCTCCTAGAGTTTGCCACAAGCCACCTAAGGCTGTCTCAAAGACAGAGACTTACACGTTGGAAAAGCTATTGTAACATTACAATCTCCCCCGACTCCACGCTTGCCTGCCCCACAACCACCCACATCTTGCTATAAACAGCAAAGAGGTAAGACGTTGGTTGCAGACATTCATAGTTCTAGCAGCTTCATTTTTTCTGACAGCCTTGTGACTCTTCAGAAATTCATGGTATTTTAAGCTCTTATGGAATCTTAGCATCAGTTCCCCTATTTTAGAAGTCCTGGGTTCATAGGATTTATGTAAGTAACCGGGAAAGAACTATGTTTGTATCAAAAATATAGTATTTGAAGGAAAATATTCAAGCCCATAGTTTTAAAAGGGGAATATATAAACACAGAATCTTCCCACCTTCGGAGGAAAACGTCAAATCCACGGTTTGGTCAAAGGACAAAAGGAGGAAATAGACTTGAAAGTTCCTCATCTGCTGCTCCCCTAGTTTAATTTTATTCTGTTCTAATATCATCCTTCAGTGTGGTTGCTGTGCAATGCTCAGATTGACACCCCTGATCCGCACATTCCAACAAAATCTTCGCCCCAAGCCTGATTAGAAAGGCTACACATGACATGGCCTGTGACACTCACAGCGTTGACCTCCAGGTAGACAATGAGTAACCACAAGTCCTCGGGAACACATTCTCAAAACATTAGGAAGCCACAATTATTCGCTCCTTCTCTCCTTATAAAATGCCTCATTAAAATCTAGATATTACGTCTCTGGTATCCTAACATTCCAGGAAAATAATTCCACTGAAAAATGAAATGTAAATCTGATAGAATCTGCTCTTGGTAAACCTATTTTGGCCCTTCCTTCCCCACATACTGAAAAAATTATACTTTTGACAATCACTATTTTGTTTTCCTCAGGAGCAATAAACTCATCAAGTCTATAATTTCTAGAATGTTCCTCTCCTCTTTGAGCAATCCTAGAGAATGCAAGAGTTAGTTGCCAGAATGTTGTCCAGATTTTCTGAGCACGTTAATGATCTCATCTGCTTTAAGTCGGAGATTGCGTCTTGATTGCGTCTCGAACGCCTACACGGCCCCAGCAGGCAACAGAAATGAGGGAGTTGACAAGAGAACTCGCTCCAGGACTAAAAGCGAGATCATTATTCAGTTCCTGCCAAACTGTGAGCTTCAATCTGTGTTTCAGTGCTTTCAATGTTTGCAGAAGCTGCAAATACAAAACACTTTTAAGTGTGAGGTCTCATTTTAAGTGCTGGTAATTGTTTTAAAAAGATCCCACATCCACCCAAAACAAATTAGTGGGCAGAATTCAGCACACAGAAGTCTGGTTTTAATCCCTCGCCTAAACTCAGAAATCCATTTAGGTGTCGTTTAAAAGGGGGTGCGGCGCACGGGGAAGAGCTAAAGTCAGTACTGGGGCTTCAATCCCCTTGAAAATGTTTCTTATTCACTCTTTGCAGTTAAAAATATTACCCTCTCTGACCTAGAGCCCAAAAGTAAAATGAGATTGAGGTAATTACAAAATTACAAAGGTTAGAGAAAAAAGTGCAACATATCCTTTACTGTTCCTGCTATGAATAGCATGCTGCAAAAAACTCAAGATTTTTACCCTTATGCTTTTTGTATAATAGCACCAATGGCATGATTCATCCTTGGATATATGACCTCTCCACCTTGCACACTTTTAAAAATCTGAGGTAACTCTTCAAGCCCTGCCCCTTACTCCTCTCCTCTCTTTCCCAGCTAAGATACAAATCACAAATGATCCTTATGTGCAAAATTGTCAAATGTCCTTTGCCACATTTCCCATTCCCTTTGAGCCATTTTTCTTTTGGAATTACAGTCTTCGCCATATTGTTTACTTTTTGCCAGCATTTTAGTTTTCTTAGTGACTGGGATACACTTACACCCAAATCTTCCTATTTGTTTGCTATTATTACTTCCTAGCATTTTGAAACATTCATGAAAAACTAAAAGATCATTCCCTAATTTCTGGCTTTAAAATACTTAAGACAAGGCAAGTAAAATGATTTGTGTGGTAATACAATGGTGGATACGGATACCTATCATTATACATTTGTCCAAACCCACCGAATGTACAACACCAAGGGTAAATCCTAATGTAAACTACGGACTTTGTATGATAATGGTGTGCTTGGTGTTTCAGTGTAGGTCCACAGATTGCAACAAATGTCCCATTCTGTTGCAGGGTATTGATAGTGAAGGAGGCTGGGGATGAGGTGGCGACAGAGGGTGTATGGGAACTCTGTACTTACAGCTCAACTTTGCTATGCACAAAAAAATGCTCTAAAAAATAAAGCCTATATAAAAGGAAAAAACAAACAAACTTAAGACAAAGTCAAATTCCGTTAGTAATAAAAAACCAGCAGCTAGTTTTTAAGTATCTCATGTACATGGTATGACAGACGAATGATCTCTACTAACTATGGAAACAGTACTCAAACCAGGCCAGAAGAATTTCATAACTATGCTCATATTCAAGGCAACCATAATATTCTACTTTGCATTAAATCCGAAACAGACTGGGCAACCAGCCTGTTAAGTCACTTACGTCAGCATTTGCGGGCACCCGTAAGCAGGAAGACTCCAGAGTAAAATTTAAAACATTTCTAAGTTCTCTTGCTCTCAAAAACCATGATTTGAGCATTTGGATCCTTTTATGTGTCTTCTTTCACAGCAGTCCCACTTGTATACTTGAGTTTTAGTTCAGTACGGAGTAGTTAACAAGATATTACAGAATGAAAACCAAAGACAGGTATATTTCTTAAATTTATTGAAGAATTCTTAGTTGGGAGAAGAAAGATCACAGGCTTAAACAATTGTAAGATAAAAGAACAATGAATTGCAAATTATTACAAAAGAAATTTCTGAATCTTTTTTTGAGCCACTGCTAAAACAAAATTTTAGTGCATCCTGAAGTTCATATTTTGGTAAGTGAACATATTAAATTTCTGAAGAGCAAAAAAAAGTTACTGTTACACAGTACAAAATCTTAATGTAGTCATTGAGCACAGCCAAATTAACAGCTATAATTATTCAAAGCTGCTTTTGCCATATATCTGGTATATTAAACAAGAATGTAGAATGTAACTTTTTTAATACTGCACAAGTAACCAAAGGTAGCAAATCCAGCAATATTAAAACCTGATATTAAATAGTATTGAAACATCACAACAAAAACAAAGTAAGAATCTCTGGAACTACAACTCTATCCTATGAAAGGAATGTACACAGATGGTAAAAAAAAATAAATAAATAAAGTGACAAGCGTGACTAACACTGTATCTGCATCTTCAAAGCAGGAATACAGTCAATAAGTAAATGCTTAGAGGATTTTTGCTGAAAATGAGAAAAAATGCTTTTCACCCTAGTACAATTTTTATAATTCCCACCGAAGCTCTTATTCTCTTGTGCTGGTAACAGGGGGACAGGGTTTTAAATGGAAAGTATTTTCCCTACACCCTGAGTATGGATGCGTCATTTTTTTTAAAAATTTTATGGAAAGATTCCTTTGAAAAACATAAAATTTATAGTGATGTATTGGTGGGAAACTGAATATATTAATTCTGGAATATTAGCTAAGTAATTAACTAAGTAGGCATTTAAATCTGGACTCTGATGGATGAATCAAGATTAAACTGCATTTGGGGAACGTGCACTAATGTCAAAGTCACATGGGTAAACTATCTTTCACTTTATACATAGTGCATTTAATAAGTAATTAAATTCTCCTACCAGCAATGTAAAACCCTTGTTTAAGCAAAATTAAAGTATTATGAATTAAATTAATTCAGATCAACTATCTGAAAGGGTAAGTGGAACATTTTCCAAAGTATAAAGACGTTATGTATATTCACTGAGTGAATACTCTTAAAGGTTTTATAACACCATTAAATTATATTAAACTGTCCAACAGATACTATCTTTTCTTCTGTGACTTATAAATGAACCATTCCTTTTATATAAATCAGGAAATATTTTCAAAATCACTATCAACACCAAAAATATAAATGTAATTTAAACTTGGCTTAGGAAAAGAAGAACATGAAAGAATTGCCACATTTCGGTCTGAAATAAGATTCTGAAAATCCCCTATCAGCGGTCTCACTCACTCTCTTTCCACATATCGCTCGAAGGTTTTGAAATTGGTTAACAAAGAATTCAGCTCAATGCACATCACAACTGTAACGGTTCTGAAAAAGACATTTTTCATAAGGGCCAAAATGTGCAGAATGGCAATATTACAAAGTTACAATATAAATATGTCAAGCAGATTTGTAATAAAATATAACAGAGTTGTCCTCAACAGAGCTGTTCTGAAGATGGAGCAACCAAACAGATCTAGAACGTCTTTGGAAAATCACAAAGTGCCTTTAGAGAAAGTTAAGTTTAGACTATATTTTATTAAAAGATACTGTCCTAAACCCGAATGTTTTCTCTCTATTTGGGAAAGCTTAACTCACACTTCTCTTCACATCTTCCAATACTTAATATTTTTCTCTATGCTCCTGCACTGAATTGATGCAAGTGTGGAGTTCTATTATTATTACTATCACACATGCTAATACCTAATGACTGCTCTGGCATTAGGTAGTGGTTAAATTAGGAAATGCTGAACCTAGCACAGCTCCAGCAAAATGCAAAGGAAATAAGAATATGAGGAAAACCTCACCTCGAAGTGATTATACCATTAACAGAAATAAACATAAACATTTTCAAACACAGAAAGTTTTACAAACGAATATATTGTCACTTTAGTTTAAATCAATTCCAAACAAGGTCACGTTCAGAGAAAAAGTAATAATAAAATAAATTCAGAATTCAATTTTGCTGTTGACCAAACCTATACATATACCCAAGTGACTAAACACAATTTGGTAGTTAGACATTTATAAAAATTGTAATCTAAACTTAATGATCAGTTAGCCCATGTTATAATTAACAAGAGCAAACATTCCTGGTCCTAATGTTTAGAAACTCAGTTCAGTGCTGCCACATCTCAAGTTCTGAAAAGCTAAAGGAAGGAACAATTCTGGTCATACATTTCCTACATTGCTCCACCTTAAAAAATACTTGAAGAAACTTTAGGAAAATTTATGTTTAAGGCTTGCTCTATTTCTGTATCTTAAATTGAGAAAAACCAAAGCTTATAATGTAACCTCAAAATATTTAAATAGCTTTTGGCATTTTTCTTAAGAAGCAAATTTGAATCTCTCACTGTAAAACACATTTCTCTACCATAATTATTAATTCACATTAACGTTAAGTGCCCTTATTCCCTGTTCCCTGGCAGGTGCTATGTCTTCTACATTTTTTTGTGCAGCTTTCAACAGTCAGTGCTCAGGAAAGAAGAAAACATGAAGGAGCAAAATCAAAGCTCCCACAAAAAGTGATTTACCCTAGATTAAAAAAATCCACTAGTAGAAGAATCAAAAATGTATACAGACCCCCTCACACACAAAACCAAGACACAAGCTTGGTCCCTTATTCACATCAACTTGCAGTTTCTAAGGACAAAGTAGTAGGAAATGTAGAGCTCAGGAAGATCATGGCAGAGAACTTTACAAAATAGTACAGATACATTTTATAAGGAGGGAAAAATCCCATTTTTTTCTAGAAAAAAACTTATCCTCCTTAGTAAAGTCGAGATTTTTCTTTTCAAAAATCCAACAATGAAAACAATTATTGGGCTTCTCCAAATGCATTTCCATATTAATATTAATTTTTAAAATTTCAAAATGTTTTCCAATTTGAATTTTCACTTACAGGATAAGTTGGGGCCCCAAAGTAGCCAAAAAGACAAATAAAAATTCTTACTGCACAATCTTTATAGACATTTACTTTAAAGCACCTTTTTTAATATTAACAGTGGGTTTTTCACAAAGAAAACAGTAAAATAAAAGCGGGAACAAACACTAGCAAGGTTGAAGTACTCTTTTACACACACA
>CAUYRT010072375.1:0-17619 GCA_963574885.1 Lepilemur ruficaudatus
ATTAAAAAAAAAACATGTATAAAAAAAAAATTAGCCGGGCATGGTGGCACATGCCTGTAGTCCCAGCTACTCAGGAGGCTGAGGCAGAAGGATCGCTTGAGCCCAGGAGTTTGAGGTTGCTGTGAGCTAGGCTGACGCCACGGCACTCTAGCCCGGGCAACACAGTGAGACTCTGTCTCAAAAAAAAAAAAAAAAATCAAAATTAACCAAACCAATTTGTAATACATGTAAAGAAAACCAATTTAACATACCATGTGCTTGAAGTTGGTAAAAGATTTGGAGTATATGGCACAGCAGCAATTGTAAAGTTTTGCAATCCACTTCCACCCATGATATTAGCAAACCCACCGTGCGGAACCCTGGAACTAAGAGTTTACATTTTAACATGTTACAATCATGAAAGAAAAGTATTTGTGACATATATATTTCAAGTTCTAAGTTACTGTAAAGAATATATTCAATTCTAGGATAACAACAACATGACATTTTGAATCTACAAAACTCCAACTCATTACCTATAAATTACTTTGTGATCATTTAGCAAGCTTCCATAGACACACCCCTTCACATTTCCCTAAGATGCACTACGCTTTCAATTGGCCATAGCACATACCTCTACTATTACATTTAGCATGCTGCATTTACAATTATTTGCTTTTATGTGTCTCCCTACTAAACGGGAACTAATTTGAGGGCCCAAACATGTCATATTTACATCTGTATCGCTGGTGTTAGCAAAGTGCCTGGCATTTAACAGATATTCATTAAATATTTGCTAAATAAATGAATGTTTGATTAATTAATTCAAGTAATAAAGGCTCTAACATGTAATTCAAATGACTTCCCTATTTGTGAAAAATATCTACACCCAAAGGTGTTTTTGTTCTGTTTTGATTTTCATTGTGGGAAAACTAGAAAATTCTTCACATTTCTCTTTCCAGATATTTAGTATATCAAACATATTTTTAAAAATGTCACCTAACATAATTAGACCACAAGAAGGCTAACATTTAATGCATAACACATCACTAAAAAATTTAATCTTAGGTACATGACTGTAGAGAATGTAATGACAAATTCTCAAGTTCTATACATTTGAAAGAAAATTAATATTTCAAATTAGCCTGTGTATGTATCATGATTAAACAAACTGATCCTGGAAAAAAATGTTGTTGCTTTTAAAGTGAAAATGCTGTAGTTCTTTTTGATATAAATTAGAATGATGGCAAAGAAACATTTAGTGTGTAAGTATTAAATGCATGCTGAAAGACTAAAATTAAAAATGTTTTTGGCCGGGCGCCATGGCTCACGCCTGTAATCCTAGCACTCTAGGAGGCCGAGGCGCATGGATCACTCAAGGTCAGCAGTTCGAGACCAGCCTGAGCAAGAGTGAGACCCCGTTTCTACTACAAATAGAAAGAAATTAATTGGCCAACTAAAAATATATGTAAAAAATTAGCCGGGCATGGTGGCTCATGCCTGTAGTCCCAGCTACTCGGGAGGCTGAGGCAGGGGAACCGTTTGAGCCCAGGAGTTTGAGGTTGCTGTGAGCTAGGCAGACGCCACGGCACTCTAGCCCCGGGCCACAGAGTGAGACTCTGTCTCAAAACAAAAAAAAAAAAAATGTTTTCTAACATTTCATTCACAGTACAAAGCATAATTCAGTTCACGTAAAGAAATGCTGAATCTCACATAGCCAAAACAATCTTGAAAAAGAAGAATAAAGGTGGAGGCTCAAATATCCTGATTTCATAATTTATTACAAAGCCATGGTAATAAAAACACTATGGGACTGGAATAAAGACAGACACATAGACCAATGGAATAGAATAGAGAGGCCAGAAATAACCCCTCATATATATGGCCAAATGATTTTTGACAAGAGTGCCAACATTATTCAATGAGGAAAAGACAGTCTTCTCAACAAAGTATGTTGGGAAAACTGGGTATCTACTACAACAAAAATGAAGTTGAACCCTTACTTTACACCACATAGAAAAATTAACTCAAAATGGATGCAAGATCTAAATGTAAGAGCTAAAACTATAAAACTCTTAAAATAAAATATAGGGGAAAAGTTTCATGACATTGAATTTGGCAATGATTCCTTAGATATGACACCAAAAGCATACACAACAAAAGAAAAAATAGATAAGTTGGACTTTATCAAAATTAAAAACTTTTGGCCAGATGCAGTGGTTCATCCCTATAATCCCAGCACTTTATAGGAGGCCAAGGCAAGAGGATCACTTGAGGAGTTCAAGACCAGCCTGAGAAACACAGGGAGACCTTGCCTTTATAAAAAATAAAAAAATTAGCCGGGCATGGTGGCGCACACCTGTATTTCCAGCTACTCAGGAGGCTGAGACAGGAGGATTGCTTGAAGCCCAGGAGTTTAAGGCTGCAGTGAGCTATAAAGACACCACTGCACTCCAGCCTGGGTGACAGAGCAGACTGTCTCAAAAAAGAGAATAATAATTAACACTTTTATACATCAAGGGACACTATCAACAGAATGAAAAGGCAACCTATGAAATGAGAGAATATATTTGCAAATCATAAATCTGATGAGGGATTGACATACAGAATATATAAATAATTCCTACATTGAAAAAAACAAACAGCCTGACTAAAAAATAGACAAAAGACTGGAAAAGACAGTTCTCCAAAAAAGATACGCAGACAGTAAGCCCATGAAAAGATGCTCAACATCACTGATCACTAGGGAAATGCAAATCAAAAGCATGATACCACTTCATCATTAAGATGACCATTAGCAAAGAAACCCCAAACAGAAAATCGTAAGTGCTGGCAAGGATCTGGAGAAACTGCTGATGGGAATGTAAAACAGCACAACCTCTGTAGAAAACAGGGGTTTTGTGGGTTCCTCAAAACATTAAAAATAGAATTACAATATAGAATTACCATGTGATCCAGCAATTCTACTTCCAGGTAGATAATCCAAAGGAACTGCAGGGACTCAATGAAATATCTGTACATCCCTGTTCATAGCAGCATTTATTCACAATAGCCAAAAAGCAGAAGAAACCCAGGGGTTCATCAACAGATAAATAGATAAGCAAAATGTGTGTACATAAACAAGGGATATTATTCAGCCTGAAAAACGAAGGAATTTTTGACATATGCTACAACATGGATGCACCTTGAAGACATTAGGCTAAGTGAAATAAGGTAATCCCAAAAAGACAAATATAGTATGATTCCACTTGTATGAGGTTCCTAGAGTAAATTCATAAAGACATCAAATAGAATGGTGGTTGCCAGGGGCTAGGTGGAAGGAAGATGAGAAGTTAGTTTTTAATAGGTACAGAGTTTCAGTTGGGGAAGATGAAAAAATCTGGGAGACAGATGGTGATGATAGTTGTGTAACAATGAGAATGTACTTAATACCACAAACCTATACATTTAAAAATTGTTAAGATGATAAATTTTATGATATCTATTTTTACACTCCCCCCAAGTCAAAAAAATGCACCAGGATTTTCTATCTGAAATCACTGATATGTATACATTCACAGGGAAAAATCATTTAACAAGCCAATATAAAAGAATCCCTAAAAACAGCAATTTTCTCTTCTAGCTGGGAAGTAGTTTGGTTGCTATTAAATGGTTTATTCATAAAATTCCTGAGCTTACCTTAGTAATCCAAGTGAATATTAAAAGTATGCCTGAATCTTGCTAATAAAATTCTAATGCATAAACAATTCCCACTTAGGGCAAGAGACTATCTAAAGCCCTGGATATGTCTGTCTGTCAACTGAAATAAAATTCAGTATTAATTAATCCACGTATTTTAACTTTTGCCTAAATAATTAACAAGGAACAAAAGTCAGACTGTTCTGAGTTTCCTACAGAGGTAGAATGTAAAAGTAAATATGACCACTTTATCAGGACAACATGAGAAAATAAACCTCGACTTTGACTCACACAAGTTATAGCACGGTATTTCAGTATCAGGATAATCAGTCTAATGTCCTTCACATAACTAAATTTTGAAAAGTAAGTTTAAAAATTGGAAGATCCTCCAATTTTAACATCCAAATTGAAATTATTCTATAACCCAATATTCACAAACCATCCCTGAAGGCTTTCTCCTCTTCTTCTATACTATAAACAAATATGGGTAGGCTCCACACTTACATAATCAGTTGTTCTTACGCTAAGATCATGATTTATCAGGCATAATCATGAATGAAAAAAGTAAGTGAAATAGTCTTTGGTTGAATATTATGACAACTATATCATACAGTATAAAATAAAAATGGAATAATCCTATTTTATTCACAAGAAATCATCAAGTCTAATTCTTAATGGGTAATGAAACAGTAAGACATTTAAGATAGTCTTATAGACCAACAAAACATTAACAGTTGGTGGCTACCACTGGAACACATTTGGTTTTTTAGTTAGGTTGCACTAAATTTATGTACTACAGAGATGAAGAAAGATACCTCAGTATCTAAATATAAATAAGTAGATAATCTGAATTTTACTAAAATTCCTAAAGAAAAAAAATACACACTTTCAGTTTAGAATGCAAATACTATACCCATACTACTGACTGGGAGTCTAACGTAAAAGGAATATTAAAGTTTAAAAAAACTTAAGACTTTCTGAGTTTGAACTCTAATTAGACTAAATATTGAAAGGTAGATTCTTCAGCCTGAGGGTGAAACTTAGATTTACATAGTTCCCCTCCGCTTCAATGGCTATTCTTTACCCACATCCCTCACCTCCGTTCAAGTGAATAGGGCACACTTCATGACCAGGTCAATATTAACCAGTGCAGTTCTTTCCAGCATTGCTAACAAGGACTATACCATTTAAATGGGAAGGACATTGCATATTACTAATTCTAGTGTTTTTTTACTCTACGAGAGCAGCAATTTAACAGACTTAATTAAGTACTAAAGAACCTGAGTAACTTTTCTGTTTCTTAAAGACTCATACCAACCAAATCATGGGGAAAATATAATAACTCATTAAATAGTATTAAGGAATAAACCATTTAGAAAAATAATAAAAGTTACATGGAAATCTGTAGATTTAACTTAAGAAAGTTAAAAGGAAAAAAATGATAAACTGGGAAAAATATTTGCAGAGTTAATATCCCTAATATACAAAGAACACTTCAAGCTGAATTTTTAAAAATGACTATGGTATACCAGATAAAGAATAAAGACAGGCAATTCATACTACACCAAAACATGACATACATGATAAAAAAATTATATGAAAATAAAAATCATTATACCCTGTGTGATACAAATAAAAGGAGTAAGTCCTCTTGTTTCTTGCTGATGTGAATATTGATACCTTTCTGGAAGGTAAATGAACAATACGCATCAAAGTTGTAAAACTTCACATATTCTTCTATCCAAAAATTTCCCTTCTAAGATTTTATCCTATATAATCAGACTGCCCCCACAAGGATATAAACACAAGAATTCCTTATTTATACAGCATTATTCACAAACAGGAAAACTTAGAAATAAAGGAGCAATTAAAGGAAGTCCATATATGGAAAATAAAAAAAAGAATTTTAATTACATAGATCTATATAAATGGAAAAACTTTTAATAACAGTGCTAAATTCAAAAAGTTATAAAATAATAACAATGGTTTTAAAAAGTAAAAATTTATATATGTGAGAAAAGTTCTGGGAGAATAACCAAAATGTTATCAGCGATTACTTTTAGGAATTGAGAGCCGAGGTGACTTTTTCCCCCTTATTTGAGATGTCTAACCTTCCTATATAGAAAATATAATTATTGTTTAATTCTTTTTATTAAATTATTCAAATCTCTGAGTCTTTCTTGGCACTCAGAGGCAAAATAACAAACAAGAAAAACCTAACAACAAGGTTTTCTTTCATATCTTTAGCTTATAATCTGTTAACAGTCAAGTTTTATTCTTTAAAATTAGATTTATAGTGTGACTCCAACTATTTTCCTAATTATATAATTAAAAAATTTTTTAAAAAAAGCAAAATGCTAACTGTGGTTATCTCTGAATAGAATTACTTAATGGGATGATTTTTATTTTCCTTTATTTTCTCCAGTTTCCAAATTGCTATATACTACTTTTAACCAAACAATGGTTATGCACTACTTTTAAAATTAAAGTCTTTAAAAATTATATATATGTGCATTTTATACAGATATATATTCACAATCCTGTTTTTAAATATGCAGAAAAAATAGTGAAATAAATACAACAGATTGTTTATAGTGGTAATTGCTTACGGGCTGTGGTTTTCCTTATTCTAATTTTCTGTGTTTTCCAACTTTCCTAGACGAAACATGTATATTCATAATGAAAAAACTGAACTACATTTTCATAAATAGATGAAATTCTAAATTACCAGAAAGGAAAATCAGACTTTATTTTTTTACATCTTTCAGAAACATAAGTTAAAAGAGAGTTAAGTCGTCGAGTTTTCTAATATCTATTATGTTTAACTGGCTCCAAAAGTGGACTTTTCAAAGAAGTGTGTTATCAAAAACTATTTCTTAGGCCATGAATCTTGACACTTTAAAGTGTGATAAGAATTACAGAAAAAATGCTGTGTATGAGTAATAATATATAGTGTGAGTATATGTTATTCAGGGAAAACTGAATAGCTTCACTATTAAACCAAAACAGCAACAAACAAATATTAAAAATTTGGCTACTATCATTGACCTACCTGCAGAATGAAAAGATTACTACCAAATTATAAAGTACAATACAATGATAGCCCTGATTAGAACTGGTTTTTTTAATACATTAAATAAACATTTATGGAGCACTATTATAAACGTTTTTATAATACCTAAATGAATCTTTGTTTAATACCTAAAACAGCGGAAAGAGAAATAAGATACCAACAACTCAGAGTAATAATTCTTCATTTTGGTTATCTCTAAGCCATTAAAAAAGGAATACATTAAATCCTTTCCGTATTATCATAAAAACACTTCTTACCTGCCAGTAACAAACTGCAAGAGAAGAACTCTCTCCTCTTGAGTAATATCTTCCACAACTTCCCAGAACCACTAACAACAAGAACAACAAAAAACTTAGCTCATGTTTTAGAGCAACTGCAGATTTAATATCAGAGAAATATGCAATATTCATAAAGCATATTTTATCCTATGAAATTCACTTATCAAAAATGATTTCATACAGAGCTTTCATATACAATATTCCCACAAGAATAATTTAGGGAAATACTTTGCTTTGTTAATTAATGTAGGTTTTCATCCAACAGTGCTGAAAAGCTTACAAAATTAAATGGCAAAACTTAACTTCATTCTAAGCTCTAGAGAAATTTTACCTGAATAACTGGATCTTCTCTTTCATAGCCACTTGTGTATTCCGTATTTTTTATCCAATCACTCACATCAATCTCTGGCATGCCAGAAAGCAGTAGCTCCTTTGGGGAAGAAAGAAAATGTTTCAATAATCTTCTCTGCGAAAAAAAGTTATTACATTTAAATGGTAAATTTGCCTTAATTGGAAACTAATCCCATGTAAAACTGATATATTTTTGTGACAGTTACTGCATGTCATCAATAACAAGCACTACTTAAGAGAGAATCTTTGACACTGATAATCTCAAATATTGTGAGATGTGGAGACATTTCCACATTGATACAATTTAATTAAAACGTAAGAAGAGATCACAGTTTACATGTTTAAATATAAATATATGCAACAACAGTTTATAAGTACACCAATTTTATGAACATCATCTTTGGTTTACTTTATTTTTATTTTATGATTTTTTGCAAATTTGTTAAATTCTATAAGGAGACAGTACTCTCAACATGAAAGTGACAACAGAGACCTGAATAAATACTGGATTAAACAAGGGAAAGATAATCAAGAAATCCTTATCAATAAGAAAAGGGAGGTAATATAAAATGTTACTATTTTTAAAAAAGGATTTAGGCCTTTTAGGAATTCTATTCTGGAATAATTTGGATCCTTTAAAGTCAACTTTTCCCAAAGCCAGAAAAAAATGCAAGTTTCCTAATGACTCTTGATAGGTTTCTTTGTTCCAGGAAGATTATCAAACACATAAAATCTCAATCATATAACTAAAAATAAAATTAAGAATGGCAAAGTATTTACCACTATGCTTTCCAAGGGAATAAGAGAACACAAAAAGAGCTTGTCCACAGCCCTGAATTAGTTCATATTTCACAGTTGGGTGAGACAATGATTGACCTACCCTTACTTATATTGACAAACTAGAACATCGTGGTTATTACAGGGATGTAGATACACGTGATTTAAAATCATGTCTCCTATAGCAACTACTCATAACATACACCTGATCCTGTGCCCTGAACAAGACTTATATAAGGCAATGTCTGAAAACTCTTGAGGATTTCTGAGACCTATTCAGTGGGTCTTCAAGGATCCCCCTTTGCCAACTTATCCGTGTGAGGCTGGATTTTCTTCGCATACTTCAATCAAACAACACATCACAACAGATTATATGCAGAGGCAGTTATGAGAACCCACTTGTCTTCTATTAAGCCAGATAGTAAAAACAATTTGCAAAAATGTAGAACAATGCCAAACATTCCACTATGTTTGTTTTGTTCTGAGAAATGAAGTTTTCATTTTTTAAATGTTATGTTTATATGAATAAAATATTTTACATTTCTGCTTTAATTTCAAGTACAGTAAATATCCATTGATATAACCCACACAAACAAAACCTCTTTTGTTGCAAGGGGACCTAAGACCAAAAAGTTTTAGAACTGCTAGTATAGGGTTTGTTTTAGTCCTCCTTGCCACAGTACTATAAAATACTCTTACTGGATGAAGATGTTGTAAGTAGTCTCCATTTACTACCCCAAAATACATTCTCTACCTTCTTTGCTATGCAGACTGGCTGGCTGTCCTGCCTGCTGGCTCCCTTGCCTGGTGCATTTGGTTTGGGTTTGGCCCCTAGGAAACACAGGCAGTAAGTAATCTGGAGGTGAGGGTATTCTCTGCTCCCTCCCTGCCTTCAGCACCTCACTTTTGCAGTAGCCATAATTCCTCAACTATGGCTACCACCAGGTGGCCTCTCCTTACCAGTAGAGACTCTCACAGGGCTCTTGACATAATTCCTCCACCCCTTTCTTCAGTCCTAGGATGATAGAGGCTTTCCACTGTTGCCAGTCCTGGATGTCTCACCAGACCTTGTTTATTCTTAACACTGCTCACACTATCTCTTTAATAGTCCTTTTGTTAAAGTTTCTTTATTTGAACCATATGGGGAAATTCTTTTCCCTGGCAAGACCCTGATACAGATCTGTCAAAAGGGAGTAGGGATGAATTTTATCCGTTTCTTACAATTCCTGAGTTTAATCCTTTTCCTTTCTAGGCTGAAGACAAGCTTTTAATAACATTAATATTATTGTACTTATTGTTAATAAGTACAACTAAAAATGACTAAGACTATATTCTCTCAAGAAATTTGAAGCACTTCATGAATATAATTTTATTTGTTATGCTTTTTGGAAAGAGGAAGAAAGATCTTTATTATGCCACTTAACTGTGCAAAAAAAGTTACTAAATTAACTGAATAAATAGATGAAATGGTAACTTCACAATAAAAAGTATATATAAGAAAAATATTTTAAGTCTCAATCACTAATTTACTTGTTTTTAAAAATAACTGAATCCATCTGTTGGAACTGGGTGTAACATATACAACCAATATTAAAGGCCAGAAATGGAATCATGCAAGTATTTATAGCCATCAGCTTACCCAGCATTTACATGACTCATTGTTTTTATGTGCTGGTACCATCATGGATAAACTCATAAGCAGCACAGTATGTAAGAACAGTCCATAATCACCTCTTGACTTAGGACTGCCTTCTATCTATGATGGATGAATATACTTCCAGTTTAGAACACTGGAGATACCAGATATCACCTCCTCACTAAAACTCTTGAATTTAACCTGAATCCTTTAACTCAGATGTACATCTAGTTATTTCCAAGAATTTTTTTTAAAGTTTCCTCTATCAGTATAGTATTGCCCTTTCCTATGAGAGAGACAAAGTCACGCAAAAGGTCCTAAAACCATGTCTCACTTATTACTCGTGCCATCAAGAGGAAGTTTGGCAATATGGATGAAGAGATTGAGCTCTGAAGTCAGAGAATATGGGTTCACAGACTGGCTCTAACACATAGTCTACGACCATGAGCAAGTTCCATACCTTCTTTGGCACCTATAAAGTGAAGATAATAATAATTACCTCAGAGGTTTGTTGTGAAGATTTTAAAAGTTAATACATATAAATTGCCTGGCAAATACTAAATACTTAATAATAATTATCACCGTATAAATCAGGGCCACACCTATAATATTACTCTTCCCAAAATAATCCCACCATATGAATCAGCTCAATCTAGGAAAGCCAGAATACAAGACAAGCTAGGAATCCTGACCTAACTTCTAATGTAAGAACCACAATTAAAAACTTACCAGTAGCAGAAGTGAATTTGAAAGATAAAGGAATAAAGCTTTTAGAAGAAAACATAGGAAAATACCTTCATGATCTTGGAATAAGAAATAGTTCCTTAAGAAGGACATAAAAATCTCTATCCATTTAAAAAAAAAAAAACTGATAAACTGAACTATGTTAAAACTACAAACTTTTACTTACTGAAAGACACCAGAGTAGAAGATATCCACAATACACATATCTGACAAAAGAATCATATAAAGAATCAAAAATCCTACACATCTTTTTATGTGTTTGCTGGCCATTATTCTGTCTTCTTTGGAAAAATTTCTGAAGAACAGTAATTTTTGTCTGTTGTTTCACTGATATGTCTCCAATGCCTAGGCTGTGCCTGATACATGGTAGGGGTTTAATGAATATTTACTGAATGAATAAATCATGAATGAGCAAGTGAAGAAAGTAGTTTTTTAGATTTAAGAATTTATTTATTTGGAAAGTAATTAGAGACAAGATAGGTGTAAGAAGTGGAGGCTGGAATTTGAAGAATCTTGAATGCTAATGGAAAGAATTTGGAGCTTATCTTATAAGCAGTGGGTGTCTTGAAGACAAAATTTTGTCACTGGATCTGTGAACATATGGGTTCACATTTATCAAATTATGGTCCCTTTATTATAATGAATACTTTCTGCTGAGGTTCCGGGTGATGTGGATGTTTATTTTAATTTTAAGAAATACTAGAAATATTATTTTACCATGCTGGACTATTGCAATAAAAGAAAAATATCTCTGCAATTGAAGTTTTGTTTTGATTTTATAGATGTATATGCACACATTTATAAGTGGGTATTATGCAGTTCGAATTAACATATATTTAAGCCAAAGTACAGAGTAAGTCCTGTTTTTACCTATAATATATTCTGCAAATGTTGTTTTCATGTCCAAGTAGGCTTCAGTCAATTCAAGTTAGAAATTACCAAAATGTTTCAACAAGACTTTCCTATACACTGCAATTCATATTTTTAATTTTTTTCTCAGTAAAGATTGTTTTCTGCTCCATTTGGTTGCAGAAGGCCTTTAGTTTTATTGTGTCATAAAAGCAATCAGCAAGCAAATGCAAATACACTGGGAACAGTTTGAGAATTGTAATTGTTTGGCTTTAACCTCACAATCTTTTTTTCCCCATCTGGGGAAACTGTTAATATCCCCCTTTTAATTTAACTATGTCTGGAGGATCTTTCATATTAATAAATTACAAAAGTTTTTGGCTGATCTCACATAGAACACAGATGCCAGAGTCATATACATTTTAAATAACCAAATTTGATTTTTTTTTTGAGATTTCTAAAGCAATTATAACCAGTACATAGAAGCAAGAAAGGGGTCTTTAAAATCCCAGTGGGTGATTCACACTTTAGGTCCAAGGTTAGCAGAAAGGGCACACATGTTTTCTTCCTGTAGGGCTCTGTTTTGTACAATCCCATGAAAAGCAAGGCCAGCATAACATGAATGGTGTCTCCTTAATTTAGCCAATGTGTTGGTCCTACTTAGCTCCCTCCCAAGATCCAGCTCCTTTATAAGGTCCTACGGTCCTTTTGAAATTATGTGTGTGTGTGTGTGTGTGTGTGTGTGTGTGTGCTTGCATGTGCACATGCATGTATTCTATAACAGAGTTGAAAAGCAAGAAAAAAGGATTTCATAAGTCTACCAGATATTTTGCATTATTTTTGAATTAATGAAAAGCAGGTAGGATCAGTTTGACAAAGGATATTATAATTTGAAATGGACACAAGGATAGAAGCTAGCTGCAAAGGTGAGAATTGTTTTTACCTTAAGAATGCCTAAGAAAATTAGTATGAGGTCAAGGATAAATCAAGAAGATCCTTGGGGCAATTACCAGGGTAATTGATCAAATGATTCGATGTAGAGGAGCTCCATCCTTACTCAAAGCAGCCAGTGGCTGGGGTTGTTCCAAGTCAAAACCCTGAGAATTTTTCTTTTAATAATTAGCAAGACAAGTGGTACCTAGTATATTAGAGGCAGAGAAAACAGAGTGGAGTCTAATAATGTCTTGTTTTCCATAACTGTGTTTGTTTTTTTCATAAAATATGAAATCAGAATCATCTTTGCAATTCAGTTTTCAACTCTGTAACTTTAGGAATAAGGTTCAGCCCATTAGTTTCATCTCTTGACATTAATTGTAAGATAGGAAATTGTCCAAGATGATCATTGTTATGTATTTTTCAAAGAGACAGTGTGCTTAAAATAAGTTACTTGAATAATATATTTGTGCAACTTCTTTTGGACACTCTGGAATGGTAAAATCATGTTAATGCAGACAGTCAAACAATAATGTTATGAAGACAGTCCAAGTTTTAATCCTATTAATCTGTGTGACTTTGGGTAATTTCTATTGTCACACTGAATTAAATGAGTCAAATAGGTACATTTTATATCAATAAAAATACTATGTACCACTAAGATGTAGCAGACACAAATTTTTATTCTTTAAGCAACATACAATTAAAATATAAAACAGTGTTAAATGTACAATGAAAAGGAGACTCAAATAGGTCAAATATACATAAGGTTGTAGAGTATCTGAGTAAGAATGGTTAAACTTTTTTAAATAAACATGTATTTATGACATACATACTTTCAATCACCTATGAAACATGTATAGAAATTGAACTTATGTTAAGCCTCAAAGAAAATATCAATATATTTCAAAAACTAGAAATTGTTCAGGCCAAATTGTAGTAAAACTTAAAAGAGCAAGCAAAGAATATTAGAAAGTTGAATTAATGAAAGAAAACAGCAGCAAGAATTTTTTTGAATAACTCCTGGTTAAAACAAGAAACCAAATTGAAATTATGAACTATGTAGAAATAAGTTACATTAAAGAACAAACTACAGGAAATGCAGTCAAAGAAGATACTGAAAAGAAAACATGCAACATTAGAATAATATATTAAAAGTGATAAGATGATAAGTCAAAATAGTAGAAGAAGAGAACTAATAAAGATAAGAAAAACCATCGCATACAAAAACAAACAACACTATTACTGTAAAAAGACCCATCTACTTTTCTCCTTCTCAAATTACAAACTTCTGACAATTCCAAAAATGAAGAGAGAGAACCCACTCCTCTCCTTTCCTTCCTTCTACCCATGTATACCACATACCAGGGAAGAAACCACTAATCTGATTTCAATTAGCATAGATTAGGTTTGTATATTCTAAAATTTTATATACATGGAATAATACAGTATATACTTTTTTGCGTCTAGATGATTTCACTCAGCATAAGGTTTTGAAGATTCACCCAAGTTGTATCAATCATCAGTTCCTTTCCATTGCTGAGTAGTTGTCCATTGTGTGAATACACTACAGTTTATTTTTCTATGCATCAGATGAAGGCTCTAATTAACAAGCTGCTATGAACATTTTTGTACAGGGCCTTTGGTGGACATACGTTTTCATTTCTTGCAGAGTCACAGGGTGGATATTATGTTTAACTTTTTAAGAAACTGCAAAACGGGTTTACAAAAAGGTAGTACTATTTTACATTCCCACCAGCAATGTTTGTGAGTTCCAATTGCTTTACATCCTTTCCAACTTTTTAAAATTTTATTTTAGCCATTCTTGAGAATGTAATGGCCGCTCATTGTGGTTTCAATTTGCATTCTCTGATGACTGATGATTTTGAGCTCTTTTTCATGTGCTTGTTGGTCCTTTGTAAATCTTCTCTTGTGGAGAGTATAAAATGGTTTTGCGTTTGTAACAATGGCAGATTTGGAAGGAAAGCAGAATGTAAGTTAATTTTGAAAAGTACACCTTAATTAAAGACCCCTCATTAATACTGACCTTGCTGTCTTTCAGGCAGTTAGGCACTATCTCTTCTTTTAAATTCCTTATGAATAAGATATTATTATCTCCATATTATTAATAATAAGAATGAGACTTTGACTATAACTTGATCAAAAGTTACACACTTAGAAATATGTTTAAAAAACAAGTTAACGTGAGCTTAACATAGTAAAATTGTGTCTCTACTTAAGCAAATCAAATAGAGGAAATATTTAATGGGATTATATGTTTATATGAACTTAAAAGAGTTGAAGCTGTTTGTTTTGAGATAATTTTATCTTCTAATTTTATTCACTTTGATTGGTCTTATTTATAATTATTCATTTCTATAATTGAAACAACCACAGGATTTCATTGTATGGAATAAATTTTTGTTTTTAACTATTTATTACACATTCTATTGCAGAAACCATATTTCTGATTGAAGGTCCTATTTAAAATTTTACTAATCATGTTACTAGTTATATTAAAACATCAAAACTCTCATACTAAGATATATACAATTTATTATAAAAAACATAAAAACAATGAAACAGAAGAAAATAAAATATTACTTAGAAGAAATGGACCTTAAATTAAATGTACTAAAACTCAGAGGCAACATTAAAAGCAACAAGAATAAACAAAAGGGAAAGAACAACTCTGAGTTCTTTAGGAACATTTTTAAACCACACACCCTACCCTCTCCACAAAAAATTCTTCCATGACTAAGCCTAAAATGAAAAACTTTAACTTTTTAAGGAAATTAGTGCTATAAAACATCCTGGAACTTATTTTTGTGAGGATGCTACATTAACATACAGAATATTGCCTCGGCCTTGACCCAGAAGATTCTTTTTTAATTGTTGACAATTCATTTTTCTGGTGCCTTCTTCTGAGTAAGCAGACCCAATGGGGAAATCCACCCAGTGGGCATTAAACAAGTAATGACTCAGAAGGCATTTTCTTTTGTGTTTAGCCCAACTTTTAATCATCAATCCAAAACTTTTATACAAAGCCATTGTTTAGTGCCTTGTGGTTAATACAAAATTATCAAAGTAGAACACCGTAAAATCCTTCTGAACAGTGCTGAGGAGACGAGGGTGGGTAGTGTGTGGGGAACCTAGATGGCCTGTTTACCTTCATTGGGTCTGGATAGCTGAATTCAAGTTACTAAAACCAACCATGTCTTTTTTTTTTGTGGTACCTCTCGTTATGCTTTTCAATGTGAGCCAACATTAGAAATATAATCCTTGCAGGCAGAGTTCTATCTTCTCCATCCACCTAATGACCTCAGGACAGTAAATGTTAGTCATCCTTGACATTGGCATAAAACTCCAGATGTTTAAAATACTTTTATGTTTATGAATGTATGAGCCCCTCCCACCAGCTTTGTGATGTCAATTTCAGATATGAGTTGGTGTCTGAGACCTGAAGAACACATGGCTTGACCAAGGTCATGTTACCCAAAAGGTAGAATTAGTGGGATTAGAATTCAGGTATCTTCACTCTTTCCAAAACTGTGCCAAGCCCTCGGTGTTAGACAGCTTCTTCTAGTTGAATGCTTTCATCCTATGTGGGTTTGGAATTGGGGAGTTGTTTGAGAAAAGACCATTTCTCTGGAGCATCTGACTTTGTGAAATGCCAAAAAATACATTTTTTAACATAAATATGAAGCAGGGTACAAAATGTATGTATTTTTTTAGCTTCTTTAAGTTTTTTTCTTTTGCTTTTTCTAGTCTCACTAGCTAATTATTTAATTTTCATCTTATATTGCCAAGACAGAATGAAAACTTCAGCCATAACACTTAGGATTCCCTTTTTTTTAACACTTTTTTTTGAATCTAGGAACTTCTGAAAGCTGTGGATACATATAAGAAAGCTAATGAATTTTAAAGGTCTACAGATCTGGGTTCTGTCATTTATTAGCTGTTTCTTCATGAACAAGTCACTTAACTTCTTTGAATCTTGTTTCCCTTGCTTATAAAATGAGAATAATAATACCTTACTCAGGAAATTGTTAGGATGTTTCAAAACATCATATATTTAAAACATTTATTAAATAGCATGGTGTATAGCTTATAGGTTTTCAAATAATGTTAGCTACAACTATTATTGTTATTGTTTTTTGTTAAGTTGCTTTTAGTAAGCATTTATTTTTTGTCAATAATACATGCATTTGCACACGTTAGAATATCTTTTATTTTAAGAGCACTTTGTCTTTTTCCGGGTATCATTCATTTGTACTCTCCAGAGTATGTTTGAAAGATGTAACTATTATTGCTTTATCAGATGAAGAAATGGAGGCACAAAGAGGTCAATTGGTTTGTCCAAGGTTATTTGGTGGATAAGAATCAGGATAATCTTATGTCTTCTATTTCCTGGCCAGTTTAGGTGCACATTGTCTCATGTGTACTCCCATGTATGCCTGTGGAAGAAAATGTTTACCAAATTAGTTTTTTATGCGTATATTTTAGGTGTCAAAAAAGCTTTTACCATATTGAAACAGAAAATGAAGACAATGAGCATATCCTCTTACATGTGACTTCTATTGAAATGTTTCCAAATCCTAATGCTGTAAAATTTACTTTGTTCCTTATCAACTTTTAAAAACAGGTCTATAGAAACTGCTTTACAAAAATAAAATATGTTCACATTTATTTGCATGTTCATTGTCTCCATTCACTAGAACGTAAGCTCCATGAAGGCAGCAATCAATATAGTCAGTGTTTTTTCCTTGCAATATCTTCAGTACTGAATGGATGAATGAATTATGTAGAATTTAGTAAGTATAAATATGCTAAAAATAAAATTTAAATTTACATACCCATTTAAAATACTCCTTATATACATATAGTTTTATTTTACAAAAATGTGATAATACTGTTTTGTAACAAGTTCTTTTTTAACTTAACAATGTGAATTAACAATTTTGCATGTCAATAAATATTTTTGTTAAATATATGGGTAGCATTCTGATATGCAAATAATTTAAACAATTTCCTGTTGTTGGGCATTTGCATTATCTTCAGTTTGTCCATATTACAGGCAGTACTTCAATCTGTGCATATATCCATGACAGTTTTTTTTTTTTGATACATTCCTGGAATTAGATTTTACATTTTACAGATTTTAATGAAACAAATTGCCAAATTGTCTTTCAGAAAGATGGTACCAATTTGTACTCCAAGCAGCATTATATGAGAGTGCTCATTTTCCTCAACTTTTAACTTCACTAATATTTTCTTTCATTTTAATTCATATCTTTACTTTAAAATCTTTGCAAATTTGG
>CAUYRT010072376.1:0-40178 GCA_963574885.1 Lepilemur ruficaudatus
AAAGGATTGTAGGTCTTTTGGTTTTTTCCCCATCTGTGATTACCTATTGCTTCTCAAAGCAGAGCCCTGAATACACTCATTCCCTACCATATCTGTTGCACAACTCCAATGCAAACACTTTCCCTTAAAATAATCCCTATGGACAACAATTTAACAAAGCAAGGCCTGGTATAATATATCATAACAGCCTGGTATAAGTTTGAGCTAAGATTATTTCAACATGAAGCTAAGCCAAGAGTTTGATTTGATCAAGACAGCTAATTCTAAAGAAAGAAAAAGGAAAAGAACTATCTATTAGGGTAAAGAATCTATGCCTCTTCCCTCAAGCAACAAGCTGTTGATGCCTTTCAATGTTATCTTCCAGAAAACTTAGTTGAATTTAGAACAAGAAATTCAGTTTATAGATATTTGCTTCCTGTGTCTACAATTGCATGTGTTTATGTGTTTCTGTCTTGCGTTGTATTTGATTCTGTGTATTTGATGTCTGTGTGTTTATATTTGTGTTTTATATTTGTGTGTATGTCAATGTGTTTATATGTTGGATATGCCAATGTGCATTGTGGGTTAAATGATGCATGCTAGATATTGCTTCTGCTGGGCTGTGGGATTATGGTTTGTGTGATGTAATGCCACCAAATGCCACCAAAGAAAACTCAGTCATTCTTAGTAGATTCAAGTGTCCTTGATGTTGAGAAACCCCTGAGAGGCAAAGCAGAGCCCCTCAAACTGTGGTACCTCATGAATCTCTATTTAGAAGGTGGGGGAAGTTGAGCTAAAAGGTAGAATTCTGAAAGCAAAAGGGTTTTTAAATATTCTACCAAGCAAGACTATATAATGGGATTGAGTGCAAACTGGGGATGGATTTTTTTTAACATAAACTTGAGACATTCTGTTGGATGAATGAATACCAAATGTATATGTACTGGAGACACGGATAGAAAGGCTGATTGGCATCAGGCCGCAGAGGGACCTGGATGCCAGGTTGAGGCGAACAGCTCTGGGGGTGCCACCAGTGGCTTTGATCAAGTTGTCACTTAACAGGAGGCATATGCCATCTCGGGAGTCCTGGCATTGGCTGTCGGTCCCTGGGTCTTCCTTGTGACCCAAGGTGGGCATATGTTAAGAGGTACATTGGGAGGTTCCTCATGGAAATGAAACTGAGTGAACTTTAGCCCCAGCACTCCACTGACTGCTAACTCAGACTCTGCCTCAATCTCAGCTTTTCAGATTGCTGAATGCCCATTCTCATTTATTAGTTCACTTATCAGTTCATTTTAAAAATGTTTGTGAAAGTCCTGCCATGTTCCAGGCTCTGTCCTAGGCACTGGGGATTGGGGAAGGAAGGGAAAAGACCAAATTCATCCCCATAAGTTCAACCAGTAAATTATATACTACATTAGATAGGAATAAGCACTTAAGAAGAAAAAAAAATGAAGTAGACAAAGGAGTTAGGAAGCCATAGGCAGTTTCAAACTTTGGGGAGGGCTGTCAGGGAAGGTGAAGTTCAAGGTGAGATCTGAGGATGTACAGAGATGTACAGATCTGTGTATCTGGAGGAGGGGAATTTCTAGCAGAGGAAACAGCCAGTTCAGAGGCCCTGAGGTGGGAGCTTGAGGCCCTAAGGTAGGAGCTTGTCTGCTATGTTCAAGGGATTACGAAGAAGCCAGTTTGGTGGGAGTGGAGGGAACATGGGGGAAGTGGGGTCAGAAAGGTGACAGAGGAGGTGGGTCATGCAGTGTCACGGAGGTTGCACTCAAGGCACTGACTCTCATCCTGAATTCTGGGAAGAGGGAGCTGTGGAAGGCCGGAAGCCAAGCTTGCCTCCTCCAAACCAGCACCTGCGCTTGCGGCGACAAAATGAGGACACGGTTGCTGGCATGTTTTAGAAGAGATGCCCAGAGCCGATTGTGGGTGGTGGTCACATCGACAAGCTGTAGCCACGAGCTGGGCCCCCTATTTAATTTCCAGACTAGCCTGAACTCAGGGCCTTTTGAAAAGGCAGAAGCCAGTTGGTTGCAATCTCTATTCATATTAGAGACTCTGAGGTCCACATTCTGGCATCTGAAAACGCTTTCTCTCCAGAGAATGGACTTACTATCCACCCTTGATTGAATCCCCCAGGCCCTGAGAACCCAGAGGGGGTATCCAAAAATATCCAAAGCTCTGTTTTGAGGGAAACAGTGAGACTGGGCTCCCTTCCATTCTACCCTTGCTCTGTCTTCTTTTCAAACACATACAGACTTCAGAGGAAACTGAAGCCACATGCAACTGATGAGTCCCTGACATGGAACCTGCAGGATTTTGCACAATTCTATATTTCAGTCCTTAGATCTCCTGCTCCCTCCCTTTCTTTTCTTTTGTTTCTCCCTCCCCTTCTCCCTCTTTTAACTTTATGCAGAGAAAGAAAGTGAACTTTGCTTTTTAGCTTTGTCTCATTTTGGTTCGCTTTTGGATTTTTTGGTTAACCTGGTACTTTGCCTGCACCAAGACTGGAGTCTTTACCTCCCTCTTCCTGCTGACGCCGTGTGGTGTATCCTTCAGATTCGGCCCCCGGTGGCTTCTCACTCAGTCCGTCTCCTCCCTTGCCAGAAGGCAGAGATTTCATGCCATCTTTCACACTTCCAGGCTCCCGTCTGCTGAAGTCCCCACAAAGAACAGAATAAGTGGGACTCCTGCATGCCCCTCCAGGAGGAGTCATAATTTGGCACAGGGGATTTTTATCTCTATTCTCCAAATTGCTTCAAAAGGAATGCCACCGAAAGAGAGACAGTTTGTTAATAAAGCCCTGTAGTATGGAACAGGCTGATTCCAGCCAGAACTTGCCTGCCATGCTCAACTGCTAATCGAAGAGAAACACTTCTTGCATTGGAAGTGTGTTTTGGCATGGTATACAACAAACAGCTAGCAACCCTAAATCCATCCAGTTTGGCATACTTGAGAGAAATCTGGCTTGGAAAAAAAAAATCCCAGAGTAGCTATGGGTTTGGACTAATCCAACTTAAGAGGTTAGATTTGGCGGACAACTAAATGTTGTCCTCATCAAAAATATCTCCTTTGCCATCCCAATACAGTGCTAATTTTCCCTGCTCCTTAGTCTGAGTGTCAATATGTTCACACTTGACATATTTACCAGTGAGACACTGGGTACCCCATTTAGGACCATCTTCAGCAGACGGCTTATGTAGTCTAAAGGGAATCAGGTATCTTCAACAATGAGCAGAGAGTATTAGGGCTTGATCGGTCTGTCACCGCTATTGCTTCCTGCAGCCACAAGATGTCACTGTTGAAGACTGGTTCTGCGCAGTGCAGTGACACTCCCCTTTGTAACCTAAATCCCAGTAGAAGCTGGGGTGGTTCTTTGAGTGAGAACAATCCCACTTCCTTGGGGTTCAGCATAGTCAGCCATGTTTTGTGCTTGGTCTTGCAAGATTACAACTAGCACTCCTGCAATCAGCCGTTCTTCTGTGGAGCACAAGCATGGTATGGAGTGTCTGTGTCTGCCCAAGCTTCCTGTGTCAGGCAAGCCTATACTCAAAATATCTCTTCTCTGTGAAACCGCAGACTCTATTCTTGAGCTGAGTACTGTAGTTATTCCAGGTCTAGAATACAGCTAGGACCGCCCCTTCCTTTAAAGTAATCTTATTTCAGGGGTCTTTTGTCCTTCCCTGCCCCTTTGTCTTGGTTGCCCCCCTCCCATCAACTGGAACAGATCTTAATTGTAAGCCTCAGGGTGAAGGAATGGCTGCGATTTTCCATCTGCTGACTATCAATCCCACACACATGCACCTGAGTCACAGAAGCTCCCTGGGCCCAACTGAAAAACTACATTTCCCAGTATGCCTTGCAGGTAGGAGCAGCTAATGAGATGTAAGTGGGGGCCATTTTATGGGGCTTTTGGGAAATGGCTCTTAATATTTTCCCTTCGCTTCTACCTGGAGGCCAGACCTGGAGTGAGATCCCCAGAAGCTCTCTTGGCCCATGAAGTGACAATGAGGATGGAAACCAGGAGGTATAAAGATATTAGAGTAGAAAGATGGGAAGAGTTTGGGTCCCTGATGACCAAAGAGCTGCTATACTATCTCTGGATTGCCTTTCATTCATCTTTCAGTCAGACTTCTCAAACTTCACATGCACAGGAATCACCTGAGCATCTTGTTAAAATGCAGATTTCTGATTTAGCAGGTTTTGGGGAAAGCCAGAGATTCTGCGTTTCTCACGTGATTCCAGGTTAAGGTTGCCAGATAAAATAGACAGCACCTAGTTAACTCTGAATTTTAAAATAAACAGCAAATAATTTTTTAGCATAAGTTATGTTCTAAGTATTGCATGAGACACACTTATGCTTAAAAACTTTAGCAGAAGTATGACCCAAATATTGTATGGTGAGCCATAAGGTAAGCTTGCTTTTAGGTGCAGCAAAAATGCATGTCGGCAGGGCCTTAGAGTTCATTGGGGTTGGTGGATTTCCATTGTTTGCGGTTTTTTAGTATTGGTGACAAGGAAAAAATGTCATTCAGTCTGAGTTAGGTTTTAAAAAAAAAGTCAATGGAAAATGTACATGGGGGACCCTCGGGCTCCAGACAAGATGTCCCGTCAGTGGCTGAGCAGTGGCTGGGGCATGAGGGCCACTGAGGATGGAGGACTTTCTCTGCCTCTCTCCCTGGGGTTGGTTTTTGTCGTGTCTTTGCTTCTGTCTGCACAAATGCTCTATTCACTCACTATGAACCAGTTCGCCATTCCCCACTCTCCAGTTTCAGCTTGCCCATGGTGTGACCATGACACCAGTGCCACTACCGGCTCTCCTGAAGTGACAGAAGCAGTAAGGCTCCATAGCTCAGGGCACAGACTCTGGATCTCTGTGCAGGTACTGCCGCCGTTGGTACAACCATGGAGAATGCACCGTGCTCTTCGGGCATCCGCCTACTGTCTCTAAAGTGCAGAGACAATGAGTGGGCTGAGGAGTAGGAGGCAGAGGAGGGGGTGGTCTTTCATCATCATGAGTTAGTGGGGGAAGAAGAGAGGTGGATTTAATCCTAAAGGGTGGTTTTGTATCAAGGGAGGTTCCGACAGCGTCGGGGCACGTTGTTCAAACGCAGGTAACCCAACTTGGTCCGAGAGAGGAAAATGGATTAACTGAACCATCCTGGGACCAGATGATAAAAACGAATCTCCGTGAAAAAGAATCTGTATCACAGCGACCAGCCCAAGGCCGTGATCAGTCTGCAAGGGACATTCTAGTTTTGGCAAAACAAACTCATCCGTCCCATTAAATTAATGTTATTAATTTGAGTTTTATTGGTTCTAAAGTTTTATATTTTTTAATTTATAAACTCGACTTTACCGTTGTATAAGAGCTATTAGCATACAAAGTTTATGCTGTGTTTTATGTGGGTACATACTTAAGCAATGGTATAGTAAAAATAATTTAAGTCAATGGTAGGAGTCTGCAATTTTTGTATTATTATCATTGTTACTCACGTTTAAGAGTATTTCAGAGAACCGTAGATGGCGGGGAGGGTGCTGCAGGGCTGTAAGTTGTGGAGTGGTGTGACCTCGTGCGTCAGGAAGCTCTGGCAGTGGCGGAAGGCACGCGTGGAAGGGGGAGCAAGAGCTGTTGTCTCAACAGCCCCTTGTGGAAATGACGATACGTTTTCTTTCCTGGAGCTCTGTATTGGCAGTAAAGCGACCAACCGTCCTGGGTTGCCTGGGACCAGGGCTGGATTCACGAGTGTGTAACTTGTGCGGACACACAGGTCCCCGTGCGCAGAAGGGCACCACGTTTGGATTGATGCTCTGTTGTCACGGTCTTGGAATTCTTCATGATTTTTCAACAAGGGCCCTGAAGTTTTATTCTGCATCGGGCCGTGCAGATTACATAGTTGGTCCCTCCTGGACTGACTGACAGGGATTTCCCAGGACGTGGACCTTCAGTGCAAAACTGGGACAGTCCCAGGCAAACTGGGATGGTTGTTCACTAGCATGCGGGGCCCAGACCAGGAAGAGAGCAGGTTACCTCTGCAGGGCACGTGGTGGCTTTGTTCCCAAGTCCCTGCCACTCTAAGAGGTGGCTGGGGAGGGGACGACTTGGCGGAGGGTTTGCTGAAGCCCCAGGCCTTAATGATGTGCCAGGATGTCCCAGGATGTCAGAGACACAGGCTGGGCAGTTTCTGAAAAGGCTGCTTTCAGCAGAGATGGTGGGTGGCTGGTTGGAGACACCTCGGGAAGCAGCTGGATCTCATTTTGCACATAAGGAGTCAGTGGGTGGGGGAGGCAGTGGCGTGGCTCTTTGTAAATTGCTGTGACACATCAAAGGAAACAATATCTAGACATGTCTCTTGGCAGGCTTGCCTTTTCCAAAGCATGAGACGTTTGCAGAAATCCCCCACCTCCCTTGAGCAGTAAAAGTTGCTGCTTCATCAGCGGTAAAAACCCAAGCCAGAGAGGGGCCTGGTAGCTTCCTAGCCAGTTCCCGATTCAACCTGGCTCTGCAGCCCACTGCTTAATCCCAGGTAATGGGTGAAGCAAAAAAGAGGAGGAAAAAATAGTTAATCCTACAGTTTCAAGGAGAGCAAGATCCAAGGAAGCACTGAAGAACAGAGATGCCAGGGGCCTGGGAAACAACAGATGTAGAAGCCTCAGGCCAAACACTTCTCTCACCTCATGACCAAAATGCCGTGCTTTTCCCAGATGATACTCACAGCCCTGCCATGTGCGCTAGAGTCAGCCATCTTTTGAGGTTAGCCCGAGCCGTCTGCAAAGTGCAGATGGGCGACTTGATCCGCTGGAGTGCTGGATAAAAACGTCCGAATTTCTATTCATCTTTGCGTTTTTATCATGCTTTCAATGTCTCTTTTTTGTGCATTATGACTTAGAGGGTATATAATTCAACATATTCTATATATATGTGTGTATTTATATATATGTGTGTGTGTGTGTATCAGTCCAATACTGGGATGCCCATTCACTTTTTTTTTTTTTGAGGGAGGTGTCCATGATCAAAAATATTTGGAGACAATTGGCTCAGATATTTTAAGCCTTGAAGGCAAAATAGACTGTAAGTTTGTGATGACTCTGTTCAGCAGACCACGCGTGCTGACTGACTGTGTGTCGGACATCGTGTAGGTACAACCAAGAGCCACACATGCCTGTGTCCCCTGGGGAGTCTCCAGTCTGATGCAGGAGACCAGAACACACATAAAAGCACATAAAAGGTGCTTAATAAATATTTTTGAATAAAATATGGAAGGCGGGATATAAAAGATGGGTAAGAAGTTGTTGGGAAGATACATAGTAGAAGGTATTTTAGGCAAAAGAAAGAGTTAGAGTAAAAAATATGGAAAGACGAACATTCGGTATGTGGTTTGGAGAGGAGCTGAGTGGTGTGAGCAGAGATGAGATGGTTTGGATAGCAGGTGACTTCATGAGGTGTGGTGAGAAGATAAAGGGAGAAAGGCAGGTTATTCCCTGGAATGGTGCCTGGAACTTAGTAGGCGTTTGATAAACATTTGTTGAATGAATGAAAAAGGAGATTAATTAGAGATCTTAAGTGCCAGACTAAGGACATTAAATTTAGCTATAGGCAATGACTAGCATCTTAATAATACTAGCTAGCACTTACCATTTTGACTAGTTTAGGGAATTGGGGGGATCTGCTCAGATCTTGCCTTCGAGGAAATGGGGTGATGGCACATATTTGGGGTGGGAGCGAGGGACACTGAAGTTCAACTCAGCACCTGTCCCAATGGAATTAAATTCTATTGATGGAGATGAGTTAAAGAAACCTAAAGGCACAGAAAAAGAAGTAAATATAAAATGTGATAAGGGCTATGAAGGAAAAAACAAGGCGGTATGAGATAAAAATAATGGTAAGGTTTCCTTGAAGAAGTCATACTTGAGAAGTGAAGATTTAGAAAAAGTTAGCCAGGGAAAAGACATGCAAAAGAGCATTTCAGGCAGAGGGACAAGCTTATCGACATGCCCTGAATTGACAAGGGTTTGGCAAACTGGAGAAATCAAAACAACAATAACAAAATTAATGTGTGGGAGCATTGTGAGTCATATAGAGAAGGTGGCCAAAGGTGACGCTGGAAGCAGGTGGGGACCAGTTAGGCCAGACCAGGCAGGAAGGTCTTGTTAAAGATTTTGATTCTTAATCAAAGAGCAAAAAGGAGTCATTGCAGTTTCTAAGCAGTTTCTAAGCAAGAAGCAAGCTTCTATTTATGGTTTTTGACAGATCACATCTAAGTGCCTATGTCTAGATAATTTGAATGTGGACAACAGATCTGCTTGTCTTTCCTTTCTAAGGACAATCAGATGATATGCTTTTGTTTTCTGGTAAGAGAACACTGGGGTATAAGTGAATTAACAACATCAATTAATTTTTTTCCCCACTTAAGAAGAAAATCAGAGATAAGTGACTCCAGAGCTTACTCGGCAGGTCAGCAATAGCTTCTCTATGATTCTCTTGTTTCTTTTCTCATGGTCACAAGGTGGCTGCTGAAGCTCCAAACATCACATCTTCACATGACAATACATAAAGCAGAAAGAGAGAAGGCGGCCTTCTCCTTGCATCTCTCTTTTTACCAAAAAGGGATCTATTTCCCAGAAACCCCTCATAAGTTTTTCCCTTTTATGGAGAGAAGGTTACTGGCCATGCCATAGGAAGGCTGAGAAAGCTAGTAGCTACCACTTTCAGCTTCTGTTATAGGAGACAGTTTCTGCTAGCGCTGAAAGACCATCGGGCAGGCAAACAAGAATGCGGGTCACGCCAGCTTCTTGATGGAGATGGTTACTTTAATCTTTTTGAGACTTTCTAATTGAGTCAATGAAAGGAAGTTCCTGTTTTTTGCAGTGAAGCCATACAGAAACCAACCGCACTCTGGGATACGGGACAACACGAACAACTTGAAGGAAGATGTCAAGGGTGATGGTGAGGCAATAGTGCAGGAAGGAAGGAGGCCGAGATAAGGATTACTCAACATTGCATTTCACAGCTTCCCAAGTTGCACAATGGGGATGATTCCCTGCTTTTTTGACAGCTCCTTGTAGGAGAAAGAGCAGTGAACCAGGGTCACTGGGCGTATGTATTTGCCCAGCTCCACTCTTAACCAGCTGGGTGTCCTTAGGCAAGGCACCACTTTTTTTTTTTTATAAATGAAGTGTTTCTGCTAGAAAAACAAAAAGTATAAAATTATATAACACACACCCACGCAGCTTAAGGAGAACATCCCAGAAACCACTGACCCCTTGGTTACCCTCGTATACTGTCACTCCCACCGCAATCTTGAATTTGGTGTTTACGATGCCTTGAACTTGAGCACTTTTATGATGCATTTGTATCCTTAAACAATGCATCGTAATGTTTTGTATGTTTGCAAACCTTGATATAAAATGGTGTTATACTAAGGTATTACTTGATGGTTTATTTTTTCCTCCCCACTGAGTTTTTTCCTCCACGTGACGGGTGACATGTGCACCCCTAGCTCATTCACGTTCACAGCCATATATATTGTTTCAGTGTTTAAATATTCCAGAGTGTCTCTCCTTTCTTTCCCTGGTTCACATGTGGAATTGTTACTTCTTTTTTTTTCTTTGCTGTTACAAGCAGATATTTTTGTATACGTTTCTCTGTGTACACGTAATATAAGAGACTCTCTAGGGTATATAGTGGGAAAATTGCTGTGTGGGAAAAGCACAAAATTTAGAGTCAACTATACTGGGCTTGGATTCCAGTCTTGCCACCTTGCAACTTTGCGACCTGGGCGAGTCCTTGAGGTTTTCTCTATCCCAGGTTGTGCGTATGTGAACTTGGGAATAATGATGCTTATATTGTTCGGATAATCATTGTAAAAATTAGATTAAATCGTGCCTATCAAGTGCTAACAGAGCCTGGGCACACAGTAGCTTCTCAAACAGCATTTATTGTCCTGCCTTTTCCTTTGTTCCTCTCAGTTTGCTTACTAAGTTGTGATTATGTTCTTCATGGATCAAAGAGGAAATGTGATGGGTAGAACTGTGTGAAATTGCTCGTTTTTTTGTTTTTTTTTGTTTTTTTTTTGAGGCAGAGTCTCACTCTGTTGCCCGGGCTAGAGTGCCGTGGCGTCAGCCTAGCTCACAGCAACCTCAAACTCCTGGGCTCAAGCAATCCTTCTGCCTCAGCCTCCCGAGCAGCTGGGACTACAGGCATGCGCCACCATGCCCGGCTAATTTTTTCTATATATATTTAGTTGGCCAATTAATTTCTTTCTATTTTTAGTAGAGATGGGGTCTTGCTCTTGCTCAGGCTGGTTTCAAACTCCTGACCTTGAGTGATCCTCCCGCCTCGGCCTCCCAGAGTGCTAGGATTACAGGCGTGAGCCACCGCGCCCGGCCGAAATTGCCGTCTTTATAAGACACAAACAATCTAATATTTGCACTGTCACACAATTCTACATAATACATAAAAGTGCTTTGAAAAGTGAAAACCAGCCCTCATTCATTCATTCATTCATTCGCCCATCAGACGTTTGTTGAGGGCCTACTGTGCACCAGGCGCTGGGCTATCACAAGGTTGACCAAACAGACACAGACATGGACAATCTCTTCATACAACTTCTTGGTGAACAATCAGCACCCAAATAAGTACAACATGTGAGAGTATGGGAAATAATAATCTTAGTACGTTCTATGTATCCTGTGTTGAAATCAGTTTAATCCTCATGACCTGTGAGATAGGTACTACTATTGTATGGGTCAGCGTCCTTGTGGAAAGCAGACGGCACAGTCCAAGGGGCTACCAAGGCTAGTGCAATGAGGAGGGAGTATTTAGAAAGGTGTGGGTAGGACGAAAGGAAACCAACAAGAGTCAGTGAGGCACCCCAGGGCTAGCAATGCCAGGGAGCTGTCACCCACTCCCCTTAGTGCTGAAGGAGCAGAGGGGTGGTTTCCACAACCAAGGACAAAGCTGCCCATCAGGGACCTTGGGACGAAGTGCACATACCGCCACCCAGCAGGGGAGGAGGGAAGCGGGTAACCAGGTAAGCCGCTGTCCTGATTCTAAATAGCCTGATGTCCACTCTGCCTGCCTCGCATTGACTGAATCCAGCCAGAGAACACAGGAACCCACTGATAGGTCCAAAGGAGCATGGGACAGGGTGGGAAAGATGGGCAAATAGAAAACATCCGGCACAACTGTTATCCCCATTGGCAAGCGAGGACACTGAGGCACGCAGAAAGGGGGGAACGGTATCAAGATAAAAGATAATGAGTGGGGGCAACGTCTTGGTAGGATGTGATCCAGGAGGGCTTCCTGAGGAGGTGACTTGAGCAGAGAGAAGGGACTAGCAGAGAGAAGAATGTTCCAGGGAGAAGGATTTGCTTATATCAAGTAAGCAAAGTTCCAGGTGTGTTGGAGAAAGGAAAAGAAGGTCGGGGTGGCTGCGGTGTTTGAGCAAGTTGGACAGAAGCACGTGAAAACGGAAGTGCTCATTATTCCAGAAGGTAGAATCTGTGCCCCCGAGGAGAGTGGCTGCGTGCGATGCTCCTCACGGCCCGGCTCTCTAATCTGGATTCACACGAAGTGGACACCAGGCTGCTTTCTCCTCGCCGGGTCGCCCCACTGGTGCATGGTAACCTCAGAGTGGCTGCTTCTTCGCTGAAGGTTCTTGGCAGGATGCCCCGGTGCAGTGGCTGGGCTGAGCTCGCCGCTGGGCCTCCAGGTCCCTGCGATGCGGCCGGCAGCCGCTGAGTGATGAGGACTGCCTAATGGCGCGGAGTGTGTTTAAGATGCAAGCCAGGCACCCGGCCTGTTCTACATGCAGCACCATTAGGGAGGCTCTGTCCTCGGCCGAACAGGACTCCCATATCCACAAGGGCACCGCTTAGAGTGAGACGGCCCTGAGCTTGACTGCGGAGGAGGTGGCCTCCCGAGTGAGAGGGAGCAGACGGAAGGACGCAAGGGCACCTCTGCTCCGGGTGCCAGGTGATCACACCAGGTCTCACAAGGGCTGCCGCTCTGAGCTCCTGCCCGTGCCCACAGGGGCCGGAATGCAGGTGTGAGCACTGTAGAGTTTATGTAGGTATTTGTGATAACTTCTACCCGCTGATAAAGTAGATTATACCAAGTGCAGAAAACTTGGAGGACACTGAAAACTGCAAAGACTAAAACAAAAAAAATCTCATGTGATCTCATCACTAGAAGTACATCTTTCTGTTTTCCTTCCCTCCCTCCCTTCTTCCCTCCCCTCCTCCCTCCCTTCCTTCCTCCCTCCCTTCCTTCCATCCTTCCTCCCTCCCTTCCTTCCATCCTCCTTCCCTGCCTTCCTTCCTTCCTTCCTTTCCTTCCTTCCCCATCAATTACCCATCTCTCTCCATCTACCCATCTGTTTTCATCCACCCATCTGTTCACCCGTCTATTTATCCATGCATCTATTGATCTAGTCATCTCTTTATCACAAACAGCTAACTATGGAGCTGATGTTTATTGATCACCTACTGGGTTGAAGAAATGGTTCCAAGCACGTTAACTCATTTCAACTCGCACAAACCCGGTGAGTTCCGTACTCTAATGATCCCCATCATAGGATGGTAAAACTGAGGCACATAAACAAAGTCTTTATGTAACTTGTCAGAAGGCATCACACAGCTAGTAAGTGAGGGAGTGGAGATTTGAACCTAGAAGTTGGCTGCAGACAAAGTCTGAAAGAATGGCATAAGTGACCACCTGCGTTTCCTCCACCCGAGACTCAAAAGTGTTGACACAATTTCTGCACTATAGCTGTTTCTCTGTCTCTTTCTCTCCCTCTACACATGCAGATGTTTTTCTAAACTATTTGAAAGTAAATTGTGCATATTATTAAATATGATGCCTCACCCCTAACACCTCAGCAACCATCTCCTAACAATAACATTCTCCTAAAATTCTGTAGCCTGCTATTCCTCTGTTCTTAATGATTTATCCTGCCATTGGAAAGACCCATCTTGGATCATATTTTTGGTGTAATATAGTGGTAGTAGTAGTAGTAATAAATATTAATAATAATAATACCAGTAAGAAACATTGGTTGAAAGTCCATTGTGTGCCAGGCACATTGCTGGATCCTTTGTCAACAGTGTCTTTGATTCCTGACAATTTCAAGAGATAAGTGCAATTGTCCTGATGTTCCATATGGGGAAACTGAGGCATGCAGACATTAAGAACAAGTTCAAGGTCATGTGCCTAACAGTAGCAGAGCTGGGGCTCAGACTTCATGCTGAATGGATTTCTTGAAATGCTTGGATAACTGTTAGGCTGGGGAGCTACTGCTTGGGGAAGGACTTTCGTCACAGGGGGAATGTCCCAACCTTTCTAAGCTCATCACCAGTCCTTGACCAGCTTGGTCTAATGCTCATGCAAACACATCCCTGTCAGAACCTCTTGTAGCAGTGCAGGGCCACTTCTTCAGCTGACGGCAGCAACTGCTTCCCAGGAAGGGGGAAGAAACACAGCCTTGCGGGGCCGCAGCAACTGGAGCCTAGCTCCGCGCCGCCATTGTGTAGTTGCGATGCGTTGAAGTCATACAGGCAACATGTGCGTTGCATATTTATATCACATATTTAATTTATCACTGTAATTCGCTTTAACTTGTATGTTTTTATTTAAATGCTTTTAGGCAAGGCATGCATCCCTTAGTCCTTCTCGGTGTCAACCACTTGCTGTCCCCTCACACACTCCAGGGAAATTCCTGCCTCTGAAGGAATTCGAGTTCTCAACCCTCGCTAACTGCAGATAGCCACACTGCCAGGCAATTTCTTTTTAGCTAATGGTCAGTTAAACCCTCAGGGAAAGGTGGGTCTTAGATGCTGAAGCCAATTGAGGAGACTCAGGAAATGTGAGCAGGGGAAAAAAGTCCCTTGCCAGAGAGCAGAAGGAGGGAAAGGCCACTTTCGCTGAAGGTAAACTGTCTCCTGCTAAGGAGTCTGCATTTCTCACCCTGATTATTGGAACTTGCAACACATAAGGTAAATTTCAACTTCCCCTCTCCCACCCTTAAAATTCAGCTCTTCCATTCCCCATCAAATGTCCCCAAACATCAGACAATCCTCTGCCTTGATTGATCCATCTAGAAAGTTCTCTGCCGCTGCTGCAAAGCCACTCAGAGCTGACTCAGTTTCCCTCCTCCAGTATCTTTTACGCTTCCTCTGGCCACGAGCAGAATATTTTTCAGGGCCTGTCTGCTGTTTGTTGTTTTCCTTGCCCCAAGCCCATTTCCTTGTTCCTGGTTGGTGGAGGGAAAGCCAGTCTTTCTGACAGCTGGTTGTACTTAAATAGATCACAGTCCAGAATGGAACCCTGCAAGAAATAGCTGTATTGCTCTGAGCGACAGCATCTCTCAGAATGAGGTAGAGAGCTGGTGGAGGTATGTGCAGGGCATGTCAGTATACTGTGACCCCTGCTCTGGACACTGTAGTCCACAGGGAGCACTGGGAGCAAAAATATGGCATTTTGCAAAGTTGAACAAAAGATATTTGCACAGAGTGTTAACAAACGCTTCTTTCCAATGCTTGCACGGGACAGGGAGCTTGGAAGACAATAATGATTGTAATCGCAAGAGTAGCTGCCGTTTACTGAGCTCTCTCCAAATGCCAGCACTGTGCTAAGAGTTTGCAGGCATTTCTCGTTCAACCCTTACAGCGGATCCCTGAGATACAGGTACTGTTACTGTTCTGGTTTTGTAAATGAGAAAACTGAGGCTCAGAGAGGCTAAGTTATTTACTCTAACCGCAAAGTGTCCTGTTCAGTATGTTTGGGGTGGGACCTGAAAATTTGCATTTCTAGCAAGTTCCCAGGTGACGCTGCTGGTCCCAGGGTGCATTTGAGAACCCCCGAGTTATTGAGCAACTGTTCTGTGCTGGTGTTTCACCCGCTCACGTATGTTGACCCTCATGGTGGCCCAGCCAGCTGAGCTTTGTCACCCCCATTTAAGATCTGCGGTCCAGAAGAGGGAAGCAGCGTGCTCAGAAACACACAGGTGTGTCTGACTTCGTGTCCACTCCTGTACACTAACCTGCAGTCACCTTCTGAACAAAGAAGGTTTCATGAACCCAGAGCATTTAAAAAGTAAATTTTCTTAGAAGATTCTTGAACATGATTTTTCCAACTAGTGGATGCAATAGAAAATCCTGGTTAGGGTTTGCCTGTCCCTCTTTGCTGTCCCAGGATTGCTGCGAGAGCATGCATACAGCCCTAGAGTCACTACTGATGCTTCATACTCTGGTCTCGGTATTTTTCAAGGTAGAGCCAGAGAGGAGGGTCTCGGACACCCACTTCTACCTGTGTGTTTATGGTCAGTGACTGTGTGCCCCTGCCCTGAAATGATAACCCTGCCCCTTCTTAGTGCTGTAAACGGCCCTCTGGTGGACTGAAAGAGTTAATGCAATTTCCAAAAGCTCTGACATGGGAGGCATGGAGATTTAGAACAGCCTCTGTGTGGAGAACGTCTCAATCCTGGCTCTGTGTACTTTGGAATCAACTGAGGCAGGTGAAAAATACCGGGGGCCAGCTCAGCAGCAGAGCTTCTCCTGCAGATGGGCTGGGGAGAACCCAGCCTCCCAGGCATCCTGGCATGGAAAAGCATGCCAGGTGTACTCTGAGACCAACCGGGCTGAGAACCGTGGAGGCATGAATCGGAAACCCCTGCAGAGCTCATTAAAACAAACAATTTCAGGGCCCCACCCCCAGATTCCTATTCACTGGGTCTGGGGGGGTGGGGTGGGGCACAGAAAGACCCTTTCTAGCAAACTCCCCGGTGGTATGAATGCTGCTTTCTGGGACCACACAAGGCTGCCCAAACTCAAGCCCACTCAGGGCCACCGCAGCACAGCCAGGAGGGGAACTCAGCTTTTCTGATTTTAGCCTGGAATTTGCATTGCTACTCAGTTTAGAATCGCAACTGAGCAGACATTTATTAAGGACCAAATAAGTACTTAGTGCCACTCCAGGTACTAGGAATCAGGCTGAGAAAGACACAGTTCATGTCCCTGCAGAGCTTACAGTTTGGTGCAGCACTTTCAACCAGGGGCGATTTCATACCCACCCTCTGGCTACCCCAGGGACACTTGGCCATGTCTGGAGACATTTTTGGTTGTCACAACCGGGGATGGGGGAGGGATGCTACTGCCATCTATGGGGTAGAGGCCAGGGCCACCGCTAAACATCTCACGATGCACAGGACGGTCCCCCACAACTGAGAATGGTCTGGCTGCAAACACCAATGGTGCTGAGGCTGAGAAACCCAGTGTGGGTGACAAAACAGACACACAAGCAGGCAAGTCAAACACTGGGGTGGGCGTCTGTGATGGAGGAAGTTGAAGGTGCAGTTGGCTCCAGGGAAAGGCATTCAACCCACAGATACGGCATCTGGAAGGGTTCCGGGAACAGGTAACGTCTAAGCTGAACACAAAAAGATGAGTCAAACAAGAGAATAGAGGATTGGAGGCAGGAAAAGTAATCATGATTTTTAAAAAAACATGTGCAAAGAGAAAAACAAGCTCCTTAGAGGAATCGTGCTAACAACCCACCTCTGCCGGGCACTCAGCGACTGCCCACTGTTGTCTCAGCTCTGAGCTGTCACTAGTTATAGTTGCAGCTGTCTGATGGGACAAGTACCTCTATTATTCCAGCTTCTAGATGTGGAGTAATAGAGGTCCAGAGAGGTCAAGGACTTGCCCAATGTCACACAGCGATAAGTAGTGGAGCTGGACTTAGAACCAGGCGTCCTGGCTCCCAGAGTCTATAATCTTGATCATGCTGCTACATGCAGATAATAATTCACTAGAGCAAAACATGAAGGAAAGGGAATTGTGGATGGTGGGAGGAAGTTGGGGACAGGGAAGTAGGTGAGGGACAAGCTGACAGGGCCAAGCATGCCACCTCAGTGGTCTAAGTCTTTTTTTTTTTTTTTTTTTGAGATGGAGTGTTGCTTTGTTGCCCAGGCTGGTCTCAAACTCCTGGCCTCAGGCCATCCTCCTGCCTCAGCCTCCCAAAGCACTGGGATTACAGGCATGAGCCAATGTGCCTGGCCTGGTACGGGCATAACTTAACGGCAGTGGGAAGCCATTGAAGGATTTAGCTGAGAAAAGAACATATTTAGATATTTGGGTAATAGCAGAGGTCAGGGAAGATCCCAGATTAAGAGTGAAATGAGGTGGAGAAGCCTTTTAAATTCATGATCTTGGGGAAACATCGGTTGTTTCCCTTTGTGTTCCAGGGAAAGGTGTGCAATTGTGGATTTCTTAAGAAATCTCACCAGACACCCCTCCGGCCTCTCTTCCTGCAGGTGTCAGCAGGTCACCCATGAGCCGGGGACAAAATTAGAGCAAAGTAGGAAAAAATGGGCGTCCTCGCTGCATTTCAGAGGCACCTTCCCCACGGCCAGCCCCCACGTATCATTTAGCTAGCTCACTATAGCTACCTTCACAATAACAGAATTGTTCAGTAGTAGAAAAATACAGTTATTAGCTGTGATTATAGGGGAATCCGATTGAGCCGAGAATGTGATCTGCCTGTTCCGTCCTGAGTGGTCATTTCAAGCTGCCTCCTTTCCTCAAATTTCATAAAAGGAGGAACCCAAACCTTGCAAGCAGCTCTCGGTTGTTTATTTGTTATTTTTAAACAAATCAAACGGAAATTGACCTGCCTCCTTGGGAATGTGGTGGCTGCCAAATGGCCTGGCTCTCCTGCAGGTTTTCCTGGGAACACCATCCCTTAGCCATGATCGCTGCAATTGTGAATAATCAGGGAACTAATTACGGACCTGGTGGAGTCGTCCTCACCAGCAGGTGACATAATTCACTGCTAAGTGGGGTGAGAATGAGCCTCCCGTGCTTTGGAGGAGGGACTCATTTACCTGCAACATTTGGACACTTGTCTGCCCCAGGCACCCAGGAGGGAGCTGGGGTCTGGTGAGCTTCAACTTTAAGGACCGCCCTGCCCACCCACCCATCCCTTGCTTCTGGGCAAATACTCATTGAGGACCTGAGTGTCTGGACACTTCCTGATGGAACATAAATCCTGCTGGGTGAGCCGAATGATAATTTTAGAAAAAGATTGTGTTTTAATGGTGATAAAGGTTGTGACGAAAAGCAAACACTAACTTACCTTCAGATGAGATCCAGAGAAGCTTCTCGGAGGAGGCAGCATCTCAGAAACACCTGAGCAATGAGAAGGGCGTGACCCCGAAAAGATCGAGGGGCAAAGAGAGCGGCAAGGGCAAAGCCAGGGGAAGGAGCAAGCTCGGCACATTCAAGGGCAGGAGCCAGCGCAGCCGGAGTGGGGGAAGGAGGAGAGCACAGGAGACGGGGCAGGTCGTTCGGTTCTGCAGCTGCAGATGTGAGCTTGTGCATTCGAGAGCGGTGGGAAACCCCTGGAAGGCTTCAGGAAAGGGGCAAGCAGGATTAGATATCATTTCAGCTTCTGCGAGACCAAAGGAGAGAAGGGACCAGAAGTCCAAGCAGGCAGACCGTTTCGGGGGCTGGGAACAAGGTGCTTGCAGTGGAGACCAGGAGGAGAGGCGGGTCCAGGTTACTCTGAAGGCGGAGCTCACACAGCCCAGGGTGACCGTGTTTAGATGATGAACTTCCGTGGTCACTGGACGCATCCCTTGTTTCCTCCTCAGACCAGTGCTCAGAGGCCCTCTCTGCAAATCATCCTTTTCCCTACCTCGAGTTTCTTAAGCACCTGCTGTATGCATGGGTTGGAAGTCTCTTTAAGTGCTCTGTCCACTGATATGTGAATACAATTAAAAAAAAAAACCCGGAAGTTTCCAGAAGACATGCCATACAATATGAAGTTGTGTTGGTTTTGGTTTATTTCTAAGTCCCAAGGACCTTACAAATTCTCATGAGGAGTGATGCAGACTAAATCCCAGAAAAATGCACATGCACACAGAATTGTTCATGCAGGTATCCCCCTAAAGACTATTCTCGAACACTTGGGGCCCCTACAGATCCTTGTAAAGATTCCCTCCTACCAAGTGACCGTGCACGCACTCCCTTGATCTGGAAAATCATTAAATAATCTTCCCGATCTTAGCATAAGTGCCCGCCAGTCGGGGCGGTAGAGCGAGGGGCAGTGCTCTGCAGGGCATGCATCGTAGCATCTGTTTTTAAATAGAAACAAACTGCCATTGCTGAGCCAAACAAGGTCATGAGGGGAAAAAAAAAAAGGAGTGAGGGAGTGGGTCAGAAGCCTGCCTTAGCCCAGCATGGGGTAGGTTTGTGGTCATCAACGTTGCCTGGGGAGCCAGGCCATCTGGGTTCAAGACTCAGCTCCGCACTTGCTAGCCGTGCAAGCGTGGGTCAGGCAGCATGTTTCCTAAGGGTTAGCTGGTTCTTCTCTAGAAGCAGCGAAGAGCACGGCACTTTCTTCTTGTGTGGATACGTAAGAAGATTAAATAAGACGGTGTATGCACAGCGCTGAGCTCCCTGTTTGTGCCGGTGGTGGCTATAAACTGAGCAGGTTTGGGCAAGTCAGGGCATTCTGGAGTCTTGGGTATTAACGGTCCTGCCCTCCTGGCGGGGTTATTTGGATAATCAAATGAGAGGGTGTGCTTGAAAACCCCTTGACAGCCGTAGGAGGCAGCACTTACAGTAGTGTTGCTCTGTGTGTGAGTCAAGATGTGCTTCTGAAGCTCTCCTACTCAAAAGGGGGAGTTTCTGTGATTTAAAACCACAAACAAAAAACCACTTTTAAGCCGTTGCACCATCTTTTGGGATAATGGATGACATCTTAGGAAACTTGGGTTGGGCATTTTCTGCCTACACTCAGACCGCTGGTTGGATAAAATAACTGTTGCATTCAGCTGGGTAACTGATGAATGACCTGCTCATACGTGGTTGTGTTCCAAAGTGTGGTCCAATCTGGATGAACCAGAACTACCCAGGGGGAAATTCTGATAAATTGTTCTGATTATGTGATTGTTCCCTTTGTGCTCTCGCCCTTGTGCTCAAAAGGATTTTTCATCAGGGAGGAACTAATTCAGATCGTGCCCAGCAAGGTCCACAGGCTGATGGCTGCAGTCACTGCCCAGGGCTGGACAAGGACAGGTAGCAGATCGCTGTTCAGTGTGGCAGAGGACTGACCCCAGGACATTCGTACATCCATAAAATGGAATATTGTATGGCCATTAAAAACTCACGTTGTAAAACATTTAATGGCAAGGGAAGCTGTTGTAAGTTGAATTGTGTCTCCCTCCTACTGCCCCTCCCCCTCCAGAAAAAAGATATGTTTTGAAGACAGAGACACCCAGGGAGAATGTCATGTAACAAAAGCCAAAATCGAAATTAATGTAGCTGTAAGCCAAGAAACACCAAAGATTGCCAGACAAGTACCAGAAGCCAGGAAGAGGCCAGGAAAGATTCTCCTACAGGTTTCAGCGTGGCTCTGTTGGCACCTTGATTTGGTACTTCCAGCCTCTAAAACTATAAGATAATACGTTTCTGTTGTTTTAAGCCATCCTGCTTGTGGTACTTTGTTTTGGCAGCCCTAGGAAACAAACACAGAAGCTGTTAATGCTGTATTGCCAAGTGAAAAAGCCACGAGTAAAGCCGTGTGTGGGCTATGACCCCTTTCATATAAAAATCATAATTATGTAATTTTAGATGACAGGAAGGGTACCCAGTAAAAATAGTAACAGAGTTATCATTAGGTGATGGAATTGCAGGTTTAAATTTTTGTTCAATTTTTTAGCTTGTGTTTCTAAAGCAAATAGATTATTCACATAATAGGGAAAAAGTTCATTTTTTAATGAGATAATTGCCCCTAGAAATATGATCCCCACACATACATCTTTTACCAACAAACAGCGTATGAAATTGGCTTCCTAATGTCTCGGCCTTAAAACGTTTCCTCTCACCCACGGGTGCTCAGACTGTGGCTCTGCACTCGGGAGCCAAGGAAGGAGGAGTTATGTCCTCTTCCTTGTACAATCAGTGGCTCCCTAGTACCATTGGAGCATAATCCATCTATGGTCTGTCGTGTCGTAGCCTCTGCCAATATCTTAAGTCTCATTTCCCCCTCATAGCCACCACAGTGGTCAGCTGTATCCACACACACACGCACACGCACACACACACACACGCCACTCACACCTATCCACACAGTAGTATTCTGCCCAATTCCTAAAGGAATCTCATGTGGCCTCCCAAATGAAACTACACCATGGCACGCCTCAGTACATTTGCCCAGCTAAGTTCCAGACATCCTGACATCCTCAGCTTAAACACCAACTCTTCCAGGAAGCCCTCCTTGGATTTTTCAGGGGCCCCACCTTTATTGTCTTGGCACCGTGTATCTGCTGTCCTATCCCTGTTCACAACTGTCAGCTTTCATCTCTGCCGCCCCCCCCCTGCAGTGTCAGCTCCAAGGAGGGCAGGAAACACTCTCTGGCCCTCTCTGCACCCAGAGTGCCTGGGTCTGGTACACAGTAGTAGCTCAATCAGTGCCTGTTGAAGTGCACAGAAACCCAGGTGATAGAGGTAGTAAGATTGTTGGAGCGTGTTATTCAGAGAGCGCATCTCCCTGTGCCTGTTTTTGCCCCCTGCAGCCCCTCATCCACACACCAAAGTAACCATCTTAATTTAAATAAACTAGGCCACCCCCAGGTAAAACCCTTATATAGGCCGCCATTACTGTTAGCATAAAATTCAATTTTTTTTTGTCATGGCCTATAAGACCCTGCAGGATCTACCTCCTGGCGACCCCTGACTTCAGCTCATAAAGTGCTGAAATATTTGTTGATTGATGGAATGGTTGGATGAGTGGGTAGGTAATTGGATATTTGGAAGGATGGATGGATGGTTGGAAGGATAGATGGAAGGATGGATGGGTGGATGTATGGAAGGAAGAAACGAGGGAAGGAAGGAAGGATGAACGGCTTCCTTTCCTCCTTTTATGTGAGTATAAAGTTGCAGAGAGTACAGCTTGGGTATTCATTTCTCTCTCTTTAAAGAAGCCCTTTAAAAACATTGTATAGCAGGAGAAAAGTGCAAAGGGCATCTGATTTTTGGTTTTCCCATTTATTATCTCCTGTCTCTTTGCAAGCATTTTGCTGGTCTGGGACTCAGTTTCCTCATCTTTTCACAGGGCATTATGCAGGATGATTCAACAAAGTTCGCCAGAGATTGGTCTCTGGCTGGTGGCCCTCTGGCAGCCAAATTTTTCACCCCATGCCTCTCCCACCTCCTGTCTCATCTCCTCTTTCTCTCCTCCAGCCCCACGCTTGGGGGTGTTCTGGAGAAGCGTTAAAACTTGTTTTTCATTGACTTGGCTTTTAACGGCTGATGACTTCAGGGTCTCACTTTTCCTCCCAGCTGCCATCAAAGATAGGCTGGGTCTCAAGGACGTCTTTCTCCATTTCAGGGTTAAAGCTGCCACAATCAGAAATGTTACCGAGATGATATTCACCCTCAGGATGCTGACTTCCTGGTGGAGGAGAACAGACTCTAGGGACGCCAGGACCAGAGGTAGAGCCTGAGCTAACAAGTGCTTTGTGAAGCTGGTTAGGGAAGAGATCGCTTAGGCCAATTCTGTTACAATGTGTCGTAAATTCTATCAGTTGGTGATGGGTCCAGTATGGCAACTTGAACAAAAACAGAGAGACAGATGTTTATGTTTGAATGTTTGCTCTTTCTCCCTTTCTGTTGGCTCCACCTCCCCCGTTTTGCCGGCACACACGTGTGTACCCACACACGCACGCGTCCACCGCTTAAGTGGAACCCTGTGATGGTTTGTTCTTCAGAGAGGCCATGAAAACAATATGGCTACTTTGAAGTCCGATGGAACTGGGTTAGGATCCCAGCTCTTCCACTAACTAGCTGTGTGACCCCAGGCAGCTTACTTTACCTCTCTGATCCTCAGTTTCTTTACTTACAAAATGGGAATCCCAATAACATCTACACCAGTCACAACGACTGGCATGACACGTATTATGTGCACGCCCGTCCTCTGTAGAGTGACTAAACCTCCATTTTCTGCCCCAAAGGAGCCTACGTGTCAGTCAGAGGACAGGGCTGAAGGTTCCGCACTTGAAAATTTTTGGAGAGTCATGGTAGCTATGTCCTGGGAGAGCTGTCTCGGAAATAGGGCCAATTGTGTGTGTTTGGTGATAATTAAAAATCACAAAGAACAACATGTAACCCAGTAGTCTTTGAAATACCCATTAGCACAAACCGTTACGGAAAAGCGAAGAGCCGCAGCATTGCTCAGCGCTCGGTTTCAGGCTGACACGCTTTAATCTGGCTTTTAAATTTTTAATTATGTTAATCTAATTTTAGACATTAATGAGATTGTGGTGCACAGTATTTATTTCCATTTCAGGTTGTTTTCCTTCCTCTTCAGTTACCCGCTCTTTCAAATAGCACAGGGCTCCGGAGCCAGCCAGCTTCCTCCGAACAATGGGAATTACGAACACTTCCCAGGCACGCTTGCCTGGCTGCTCAAAGCTCCGTTGGTCCCTGCACCAGCAGCCCGGCCTCCGCTGGGAACTTGTTAGCAATGCAGAATCCCGGGCTCTGCCTCAGACCTGCTGAGTCAGAATTTGTACTTTAAAAAAAAAAACCCAGTGATTTTTGAGTGCATAAAATTGTAAAAAAGTGCGGCATTCAGGGACCCCTTAAACGATAGGTGATGTGTCCGTGAACACGGCTGGTCTGTGGACCCGTGGGCAGGCTCCAAACCTAGGCAAGGCCAACCCAGCTCCCGCCAGAGTGTTTTGTAGTCATTCTCTTTCTTCTTTCAGTTTGGCTTGGGCACAGGAGGGAACATACTGTCCCAAAAAATCCAGAGCCCAGAGTGGAACATCGGTCCTTTGGCAACACTGGGTTGGTTCTTTCGCTGTTCCCAGAAGCACCTGCCAAGAACAAGCACCACTCACCTTTGCTCCATGTTGACTGTGTGCCAGGCCCTCGTGCTTTGCACATAATAGCTCCTGGAATCCTTGCGCCATCCGTAGGCCATACCGTTGTTGTCCCCATTTCACAGATGAGGACACTGAGACTCACATGTGTCGGTGACTTTCCCAAGGTCCCAGCTAGCCAGGCTTGGAACCCAGGAGCCTGAGTTCTGATGAGTAGACCTCAACCCAAGTGAGACCCTGATGCCTTCATTCAGAAAATATTCACCAAGTACCTACAAAGTAGGTCTGCTTGTTGGGGGCACTGGGGAGAGAATGGTGAACAGAGAGAGAGACTTCACCCTCAGGGAGATTCCCGTCTAGTAGGGGAGGAATGACGTTAACTAGGTCACCACACACACGTGTGCATACACACATGTGTCCTTGCAATCAGAGAGAGCGCTGGGGGAAGAGACACAGGCAGGGAAGAGCCTAAGAGTAACCAGCAGGGAGCTCTTCAGGGGAGGAAAAGACCTTTGAGCTCAGGGCTTTGGGCTCAGGGCTCGTGGAGTTATTAGCTGACCATGGGGGGTGAATATTCCAGAAGTAAGGGACAACTTGTGAAAATGCCCTGACGAGGGGGCAGACAGGATGTGTGCCTCTTGTGAGAGGGGTCCGAGATGAGCAAGGCAGGATTCAGATGCTCTACAAAGGCCTCGAGAATTCCCTCTCTCCATCTTTGGACTTTGCCTTCCCGCGTCGGCTTCATCTCCAGTGAGTTCTTTCCATACGAAGGCAAAGATGATCCTCTCCAGCTCCGGGTCTATGTCCTGTTGGCTTCCTACCAGCCAGGAGGGCCTCATTCCTAACAGTTCTGTGGCCTTTTCAAGATGGATTCCCAGCTCGGGTGATGTGCCTGTCCCCAAACCAATCACTCTAGCCAGAGCAAGCTGACGCTGTGGTTCACCAGACGGGTAGCCCACCCCTGGAGCCCAAGGTACCTTAAAGCTCCTACAAAAGAGTCTGAATGGTGGACACTTCGGACAGGAGGGGCACGGGGCCGGGGGCCAGAGGGAAGCCCTGTGTCTGGCTTCTTGTCCCCCTTCAGCATTTCCTTTGAAGTCACCTTGTACTCTGTTCCTGGTGGCAGGGGCTACTTAATCACCCCTACTTGGGAGAATTTGCTCCAATGATGAAATGCCATTGGTTATTTTGAAAGTCTGTATTAAATGTAAACCTTGATCATAGAGCACATCCTGGCTTTAGAAACGTCCTCCTGGTAAGGGCAGCACCTTAGGATCGGCAGGATGGTACAGAGCCTGCTCTCAGGCATGGGGGCTTGGGTGATGCACCTGGAAAATCCTAAGTCATGAATGCTTGTCTTACTTCCTCACTCCCAGCAATATTGCTCAAGGTAATTAATAAGGAGATATTGATCATCTATGGAGGACAGGATTCTGTCTGTATCTTGGGGTAGAGAAGAGAAAGAGACAGGTAGGAACAAGGACTGGCAGAGACATATAAATAGTGTAAGAAACCAAAAATAATAAAAAGTAGGCTTACAGAATAGTTTAGGGAAATATGCCAAACACAGCGTAAAATTAATTCAGATCCCCTTTGTAAATGAATATGGTTGTGGGGCCCAAGGACAGGAAGTAGTTTGACCTGGAATCTTCTTAGCAACTATGCAGGGCTCTTTACTCTGGCTGGGGGAGGAGGAAACGGGCATCGAGATGGGGAAGGGGCTGCTTTTCTGGAACCTTCTCCTGCCCTCAGAAACAGTGCAGGCAAACTCTTGTCTGTCTGCACAAGAAACCGCCATGGCCCACACATGTGGCATCTGCAACCAACTCACACATCTGCCCCCGTGCTGTTGATAAGACGTTTACAAATTCAGCGAGAGAAAAATGTGGTCATTTATACTGCTGTGTTGTGAAGCTTGACATTAGTGGAGCCATTGGAGCCCATGAATCACAAAAGGAGGTAAAAATTCAAATGGATATAAATGTCCATTAATAGTGGAAAAGTTAAATAAATTACACTTCATCCCTATCATGGAATAATATGAAGCCATTATAAAAATGAGGCAGACCTCTACGGAGTGCCACGGAAAGATCTCCCAGAAATGCTAAGTTCAGATTTAAAAAAAGCAAATTGCAGAACAATGCCTATAGTACGATTCCATTTATTTATGATAGAAAAATATCTATGCATGTAAATGCACAGGTAAAGGATCAATGCCAAACAATACCAGTGATTACCTCCTGGGAGAAATTGAGCATAACAGAATCATGATTTTCATATTTTCTTTATGTATTTATGTTCTTTATATGTTTTCTGTTGGGGTCTTTTCCATGAAAAAATATATATGGATATTGTCATTGTATTTACCATGTGAGAATTAGCAATGAACGTTTAATGATTTGGGGAAACAGGAAAAGAAAAGTGACTTAATTTACACACCTTCGCCCTCATCTCTCGAGTCCCCAGTGGCAGAAGTACCACTGATACTCCAGTCCTGGCCACGCTGGCAGGGCTTTGGTCCTCCCGCCTTTGCCCAGTTGGAGTACCCTCCTTTCCATCACTCTCCACGTAGAAGGTTGTTTTGATGCAAGTGCACTTTGTTCCAAAACATGTAGAATCCAGAGATGACACTACCACCACAATCCCCTGCCATGGTCTGTCAGTCAGGATAGGCAGGGATGTGCTGTAGAAACCATGACCTCAAGTCTCAGTAGCTCAGAACAACAATTTCTCATGCACACTTCATGTCAATGACAGGTCAGATGCAGCTCTGCTTCTGGGTATCTTCAAATCTGGGATCCAGGGTTCATCTCTGGAGCTGCCTGTACCTGGGATGTTGGGATCTCATGTCAAAGGCAAAAGGAGATCAGAGTGAACCACACAATGGCTCTTAAAGCTTCTTCCTGGAGGAGAAGAGGCCCCTGTCACTGCTGCTCATATTTCACGGACTAAAGCAAGTCACAGGGGCGAGCTCATTCAATGGGTCAGAGAAATATGATCCTTTCTTGGGGGGAGGGAGGGTGATACAGTGGAGAGGGGAAGCAGGTATTTTTGAAGAGTTTTTCGTGCATGGGTTTCAAAGACGTCAATCACAGCAAGTTCTAGAGTGCCTGCTATGTGCTGGGTACCCTACCATGCTGATGGAATATGAAGACGACTCCCAACAACGAAAGCCGGAGATGCTCAGGCCTTAGTGCACCAGACACCGTGCTGAGCACATCACACACGTCAGCTCGTTCAATCCCTACACCAGCGGTTATTAGAGATGGGCGAATTGGAGCTTAGAATGGTGAAGTCACTTGTCAAGTTCACGTAAACCCCCGCCCTCCAGGAGCTCACAGTCTCCGGGGGTCCTAGAATGCATCTCAGACCTTAAATATAAAGATTGCTCAAGACTTTATGCTTTTCAAGAACTGAACTGAACTGATCGATCACCCGCCATATGCAAATACTGAGCTGGGTTCTTAGGCTATCTTGAAAGAAAGACTATAGAACAGGGCTTAAGGACACCACCAGGCAGGCCTTCATTTCTTCCTACACTGCCTATTGGCTCCATGACCTAGGGAAGTGGCTGAAATCTCTCAGTTAAAGCTGAGGCTGTTTGTTCCCCAGGATATATTGAGTGGTGGAAGTGCTATTGTAAATATGGCGGTCAGCAAAATCCCTTCCGATGAGCTGATATTTGAGCAGAGACCCTGATAAAATGATGGAGCAAATAAGAGAAGTTCAAAAAGATCGTGTTTCCAAGGGAGGACACAGCAGACCCAGCGCCCCTGAGGCCACACTGTGTCCCCTGTGTTTGGGGGCCAGAGGAGGCCAGTGCGTCTGGAGCAAGGGAACAAGGAGGAAAATGTCAAGAGATAAGGCAGAGACGGGAGGCAGGACCAGGTCGCGAAGGACCTTGCAGGCCGCAGAAAGAGATTTCCATTCTACTCAGATGTGAGGCTTAAATGAGGCCATCCACGGACAGGTGCGTGGCCCAGTGCCGGGTGCAGAGGTAGCCTTCAGCCAATGAGCGGATGTTAGCATTCTTCATTCACCAGCGACCAAATAGTTACGGAGGGCCCGTTGTGTGCTAGGCATGGAGATGCCTGAGAATCGCGAATGTGCACGGCACACAGAGATCCCTGCCTTCAGGAGGTTCGGTTCAAGCATGAGGACCAGGCAATAAAACATCTCTGTAACAAATAGATAAGCAAATGATACGGCATGTTAGCAAGTGGTAAAGCCCTATGGATATGATAGAGGGAGAGAGGTCAGGAATGGGGCGAGGGGGCGTCAGGCCATGACTTTAAGTCCTGTTCGATGGGATGATTGGGCCTCGTTGAAAACAAAGGCTGGAAGAAGGTGCGGGTGGGGGGATGTAGGTTTCTGGGGGAAAAGCATCGCAGGCAGAGGGAACGGCTGGAGCCAAGGCCTGGCCGTGGGGCTGTGACTGGTGTGTCCAGTGAACATCAAGGACGCCAGGGATGGGAGCTGGGTGGAGAAGGGGCTCAGGTGAGAGGAGTGTTAGAGGCTTGTAGGCAATTAGTCTTGCCCTGAATGCTATTGGAGCCCCAGATGTCTCTGAGCAGAGTGGCGACATGATCTGGGTGGCTCCAGGTTCTAACGGGGTGACTCTAATTGCTGGGCTGAGAAGGGAGTGGGGTCAGAGCAGCTGGAAGCTGGGAAACCAGCTGGGAAGCCATTGCAGTGGGGGACGCTGGTGGCCGGAATCCAGTTGATAGTGGCGGAGGTGATTCTGGAGGCATTTTGAGGTGGAACCCGCCTCCACAGCCCCCTACCCACTCCCTCCACCCCCTCCATCCCCAACCTCTGTGTTATTCCTGCCACAAACAATTCGGGTAAAAAGGAAGCCACCGTCAGCGTCCCATGCCTAAGCTCAGGATATCTCACAGGCTTCTACTCCCTTATTTCTTGAAGAGCTCTCCATTTATGACTGCCAGCTGCTCCCTCCTCTGTTGGCACGAAAGCAGGTCCATTACGCTCAGACTGGCAACCCGAGGCTGGCCTCACAGCAGCACGGGATAAAGATGCCAGCGGCAATAGCAGCCAAACGTAAGCAGGTTATTACACGGGAAGTGTCTCTTCTCTCTGTCCTCTGCTGGTGCTGTTTTCGGAATCGCTCCCCCTCTTTAATCCCACATACACCCCCTTGAAGTCCTAGGAGAGATATCTTACCTGGGTCTCCGTTCTCACTCAGATAGGCATCTTGGGTTGTTCCTTTTAAAAGGAATTCATGTATTCTTATTTTCATGTGTTCATTCATTTATTCATCTGGTAAATATTTTCTGAGGGCCAGGCAGTCTTATAGGTGACGAAGGCACACAGTGGGCAGTCTATGCAGTGCGTGACTGCACGTAACCTACCCTCGAATGGAAGAGACAAGCATTAAATAATTAATCAAACCCATGCGCTGTGGAACGTTGTGGTCATGAGGAAGTGGGGACTGATAGTGAGGACTGTGTGATCTTGGGCAGCTTACCTAACCTCTCTGTGCCTCCGTTTCCTCATTTGTGGAACAAAGAGGACCAAGGCAGCCCACTTCATATATTTGTTGGTGGGTGAAAGAAATGCACATGTACAAATCTCTTATGAAAATATCCAGCACTGGGAAACATCATGGGGGGGTAGATATTATTATAAGCATTTGATTCAGATTGTGATAATTCCCTGAAGGGAGTGTGTAGGGTGTGTAGGCCAGAGGAGGCAATCTCTCCATGGAGGGGAAATGAAGGTGAAACCTGAAAGATGATGAAGAACGAAGTTTGCAAACATGTAGGAAGAGGTCGCCGCGGGGCCGAGTGTTCAAGGCAGAGGGGAGGGTGTGGACAAAGCCTCTGGTGCAGGGACTGAGGCCGGCCCTTTGGAGGAGTGAGAAAGCATGCACGGAGAACAGCGAGCCAACGAAGCTGCCCGGTCCTCTCCTGGGTCTCAGACACCCAGAGGCAGAAAGCGGGGCGCTGTCCTGAGCCATCGCTGGCGAGTTTAATGCCCCAGGACCTTCTTTGTCAAGTGGGCCTTCCAGAGCTTAAGTCATCGTCAATCACCACAGGTCTTTGGGCTCTTTTCCTGGCCAATCAGTTTCCCCCAGGAATTTGGAGCTGGACTCGGTTGTTCTTCCCAGTTCATTCTGGGCACGAGAACCAAGATGACGTGGGAAATGGAGTGGCCATGTTTGAGCCAGTTTCTTTGGCTTGCAATTGAACACCCCTCCAAAACCCCATTTTCTTGATCATTCCGTGAAATGCCCAGACAGGCACCATCACACGGTTGAACATCCCAGATCTGGATAGCAGTTGTGATAAAATTGGACAGTCTGCAGAATCGTTCACTTCCGTGAGCCCTTTCAGGCAGAAAATCCTCAGCAGCAAGCGGGAGTGCACTCCGATAACAAAAAACCCAGCTCAACAAGTGAGCCCTTGGCACGCCAGTTTACACACTCAGCAGTCGTTTTAAGTGGCTTATCTAGAATTTCTACATGCCTGGGCATCTAAGTAAAGTGTGACCAAACACTCGAAGAGGGATAGATCGTTTGGACATTGTAAGGGCGGAGTATCCGCAGAGTCACACTGAAGGATTTCCTTTTTTAAAGCTTGGGTTCTTGTTGGATTAATTTTAGAACTAATAAGTTAATATTTATTGATTAATTATATAGGCCAGATGTCATTTCAAGTGCTTGACATGAATTAATTTATTCAATTCTCATAGCAATTCTATGAAATAAGTGCTATCACCCCCATTTTTTTTAATTCTTTTTTTTTATTTCAGCATATTATGGGGTTACAAATGTTTAGGTTACATTCGTTGCCTTTCCCCCTTCCCCCTCCCCCGGAGACAGAGCTTCAAGCATGTCCATCCCCCAGATGGTGCGCATCGCACTCATTATGTATGTATATACCCATCTGCCTGATGCCCGATAAATGTTATTCCTACATGTCCACTTAGGTGTTGATCAGCTAATACCAATTGGCTGGTGAGTACATGTGGTGCCTGTCCATCCATTCTTGGGATACTTCACTTAGTAGAACGGGTTCCAGCTCCATCCAGTAAAATACAAGAGGTGCTATATCACCAATGCTTCTTATAGCTGAATAGTACTCCATGGTATACATATACCACATTTTATTAATTCACTCATGTATTGATGGGCACTTGGGCTGTGCACTGTCTGGAGGATGGTCAGGCTTGAGGCTCTGACTGGAGGAGGGAGAGGGGCAAGGGCAATGTATGTAACCTTAACATTTGTACCCCCATAATATGCTGCAATAAAAAAAAAAGAAAAAAGAAAATAAATAAATAAATAAAAAGAGAAAGAAAGAAAGAAAGAAAAAAAGAAAGAAAGAAAGAAAGAAAGAAAGAAAGAAAGAAAGATTAAATGCATAAAATCCTCCAAAAAGAAAAAAGAAAAGAAAATGAATAAATGGATGAATATAGAGATGTCTGTAAGAAAAGTGATTTTTTTCTTCTTCTGATAAGCTGTATTTGAGTGCAAACAGTTCTTTCATTTAAGTTATTTTCACATGAGAATTATAAGAATAAGACAAAACCTTGCAACTCAAAAAAAGGATGATAGCTTTAAAATTACTTGTAAGAAGCAAAACTACTGCTTCCAGGATAGCATTTGGGGAAAAAAAAAGAAAAAAAAAACACATTAGAGCAACTAAGGATGCAAAAACTGCTCATAACACAATGGAAGCCATATGCAAATCACATAGTTGACCAGAGAATCCAAGTAATAACAGCAACAACAATAATAACAGTAACCAGTTGAATTTGATTAGTTGACTAGAGCAGGTAGAATAAAATTATTTAAATGAACATTTTCATTTGAATCAACTAACTGGTACTAGATTAGAAAAGAGGCTGAAATCAAGCAGGTTTTTGAAATAGTACAATGATCCTCAACAAGAGTTGATTTTCCTTCCTCATTCCCCAAAGGGACATTGATATCTTTGATTGTCACAACTTGGTAGGTTGCTCCTAGCATCCGGTGGGTAGAGACAGAGATACACCAAACACCCTACAGTACATAAAACAACACCCCCCCATCCCCCAAAAGAATCATCTAGTCTAACATGTCAATAGTGCTGAGATCAGGAAATCTCGATGTAGTATGTGAGAATCAATTACCTGTAAAAACTTCCATCTGAATATTATTCTTCAAGTAAATAAGCTAGAGACTAAGGTCTCAAATAACAGTCTTCTGGGTTTATTCAAGTGTGACTCTTCAAAAGTGATCACTAAGCATCCTAAGTAAACACTACTTCCTTCAAAGCATTTCTTCTGAAATTCTGGTTTCTATGATAGGAAGACTGTATCGGAAATTTGGTCTTGAAGGTCTGATTTATAAAATAATTCTATCCACTTATATTTTAATAGGAAAATATATATAACACAATAAAAAATTGCATTTGTTTGCCTAACATATTAGTGTTTAGAGTATGTATTAGTTTTATAGAAATTACTAATATTTAGATGTAACATACATAACACTTCTGTTTGTATGTATTTTTTAGCTTTGAAGACTTACATATTAGTTTTGTCCCCTGCTGTAACAAATCACCCCTAACATAGTGGCTTAAAACAATACAAATTTATCTCCCAGTTTCTATAGGTCAGAAGTCCAGGTAAGCTCCATAGGTTTTCGCTTAGTATCTCAATAAGGCAGAAATCAAGGTGTCAGTGGGGCTTTGTTCCTTACTGGATGCTCTGGGGAAGAATCCATTCCCAAGGGTATTCAGATTGTGGGCCGAATTCAGTTCCTTGCAGTCTTAGAGCTAAAGTCCCATTTCTTTGCTTGCTGTAGCCAGGGACTCTCCTTTGTTCCTGAAAGCTGTCTGTATTCTTCGTCATGCTTGCTGTGTGGCAGCCAACAGCCACAGCAAGTGGAGTCCCTCCCCTACTTTGAATCTCTGACTTTTCCTTCTGCCATAGCTCTCTGACTCTAGCTGAAGAAACTTCTCAAGTTTGAACAACTCATTACATTAGATCAGGTCTACCTGGATAATACAGAGTAATCTTCATATTTTGAGTTATAAACTTAATTACATCTGCAAAGTCCCTTTGCCATGTAAAGTAACATATTCACGGGTTCCAGTGATGAGAGCGTGGACATTTTTTGGATGGTATTCTGGCTTGCCATGAATACTATTTGATATTTTAAGAAGTCCTCTAGAAATAATGAAACATTTAATTTTTTTGAATATTTATATATTATAGATATTTTTTTTGGTTATACCTAAACACACAAATGTATTTGGCTCACCACTAAAGTGAATTTTTAATGTTTTCAGTGTAAACATCATTTGGGGGGCTATCTTATCACAATAGTTAAAAAGAATGATTGTTGTGACACAGATAGAGTAAAAACACCCAAATGCAGTATTTGTTTCTTTTTACCTAAACTACCATTTTCCTCCAAACAATCCATTATTATCTAGGATACTCAAAGTGGTGACAAAGAAAAAGGAAAAAAAAAAAAGAGCATTATGCATTCTGTTCTCAAAAGACTTTAGTGAAGAGTCCTCTTCTCAACCAAAAATGAAATTCCTAAGGCCAGAGTTAAGAGCACCTTCCAAAATCATTCAGGAAAACTGACGTCCAGGAATAAAGAAAGGAAGATCAATAAACTCAGAAAACTTAGGAAAGATTTGTGTTAAAGCGTGTAATCAGAATATGATGTCACAAATGTTCTACACTGATAAGACCCAGCACAAGCAGATGGGCCCCCAAACCATGATTGTTGATTTTTATATGACTGTTAATTAAATTTTCTTGCTCTTTTAAGCCCATTTAGCTCATAGCAAACTTAAATTTTTCTGTTGTTTTCCTGGAAAATTTCATAAGTGGGTTATTATATAAAAAGTAAGCAATGAAAGACAATAAAAAGTTGTAAAAATTTTGAGTAATAAGTAATTAAATAGCATAGTGTGGTAGGTTTAAGATGATTTTTTAGAATAAGTCACTAAAAACCCACATTTTTTTTTAACTTTAAAGCAGAACAACAAAGTAAACTTGCCAATGAGTATAGAAATGTTTAGAAATTCATACCTGTTCAGATTTATTCTGTAGCACCACATTACTGAGGGGAAAGTTTGCCAGCTCCAGCCTCTTGAAACCACCCAGCATTGTTCTAAATGTTTCCTGCAGTTCGTCAGATTTTCATAGCTGTTTGATCTGATTGGTAGGCATTTCTAACAAGGGAATGGATACGGTGGTTGACAACTATAATTCACTGACTATTCACTGTAGTAAATATCTTGTGCCACTTGATTTCTCATGAAATTAGAAATCAAGTGTGCAACCAGGTTATTCTACAAGCAAAATTTAGAGGAAAATTGACTTTCCAGGCTATCATCCCCTCCAGAATACCCAATAAAGCCACAGGCTCTGGCATGATTTGTATATAGCCCAACTGAGATGGCATGGGAATGAATACAGGATGCACAGAGAAGGGCCTGCTTCCTGCTGATATTATTTGATGTATTAATATTCTTATTTATCTTTAATATCTTCTATTGTTGACAATCATCCTGAGTATCAATGCATTGGAGATAATCATTCAAGTATATATGTGGCACCCTTTTTGAGGCACTACTCTGTGCAAGGTCTTAGAAGAGCACTAAGGAATTGGTTTAGTGGTTTAGAAGAAGGAGCCATGTTCCTCCAGTTGGCATGCCTTGATTTTCTTACTTTTGTATTCCTATACTTCTAGATCATCTCAACTTTAGTTTTCCTGTGTTTAAAATAGGAATTCACGAACACACAGTGGGAAAAGGACACTCTTCAGAAGAATGAAACTAGACCCTACTTCTTACCATATACAAACATTAACTCAAAATTCATTAAAGACTTAAACTTAAAACCTGAAACTATAAAACTACTATAAAATGTATGGAAAATGCTTCAGGATGTTAGTCTAGGCAAAGATTATAAGGGTAATACTTCAAAAGTCCAGACAACAAAAACAAAAATAGACAATGAGACTACATAAAACTGAAAAGCTTCTGCACATGGAAGAAAACAATCTACAGAGTAAAAAGGCAACCGGTAGAATGGGAGAAAATACTTGAAAACTATTCATATGATAAGGGACTAATATCCAGAATATTTAAGAAACTTCAACAACTCAACAATTAAAAATAAATAATCTTATTGAAAAAATATTCAAAGAGTTTGAATATGTATTTCTCAAAAGAAGACATAAAAATGACCAAAATGCGTATTTAAAAATGGTGAACATCACCTATAACCAGGGAACTTCAAATCAAAATCACAATGAGATATCATTCCACCCCAGTTAGAATGGCTATTATCAGAAAGATAAAAAAATAATAGATATTGGCAAGAATGCAAACAAAAAGAAACTCTCATACACTGTTGGTAAGAATGTAAATTGGTAAGTACAGCCATTAGGAAACACTATAGATGTTTCTCAAAAAATGAAATCGGTATATCAAAGAGACACTTGCATTCCCATGTTTATTGCAGCTCTATTCACAATAGCCCAGATATGGAATCAACCTAAGTGTCCATTAACAGATGAATGGATAAAGAAAATGTGATATGTGTACACAATGAAATGCTGTTCATCCGTAAAACAAATAATGAAATCCAGTCATTCGCAGCAACATGGATGAGCCAGGAGGATATTATATTAAGTTAAATAAGTCAGGCACAGAAAGATAAATACTGCATGTTTTCACTCATATGTGGGAACTAAAAAAAAAAAAATTGAAAATTGAGCTCATAGAAGTGGAGAGTAGAATTGTGATCATTAGAGGCTAGAAATGGTAGTAAGGAGGGGATGATAAGAAGAGGTTGGTTAACAGATACAAAGTTAGAACAGGATGGGAGGAATAAGTTCTAGTGTTCTGTATACTTTAGGGTGAATATGGTTAATGATAATTTATGTATAGTTTCAAAAAGCTAAAAAAAAGGATTTTGAATGTTCATAACATATAAAAATGATAAATGTTCAAAGAGATGACATGCTAATTACTCTTATTTGATCATTACATATTATATACATGTGTTGAAATACCACTGTGTATCCCAAAAATATATACAATCATCACATGTCAACTAAAACTAAAAGGAAAAATAAAATAAAATAAAGGGTTTATCACCCTGGAGAAACTTTGGTAAAATTAGTACAAAAATTAACCATTTTGTAAAACCATATGGCACCACACACACACATACACATAAGACAAATTACCCAAATGATAAAGATAGGAAATATAAAATTATTTGTCATAGCACTATCTAAAATGGTGAAAATTTGAAAATAAGTGATCAGCAAAGTGAATAACGATGTATTTTATAGCAGACAATTCAGTGAGATGTTATGCAGTAATTGAAATGGTAGATATATTAAGGAGAAAAATGAAACATACCAAGAGGAAAAAAAATTTTCATTTTTTTTAAAACCACAGAAAGCAATACAATTATACGCCCCATATAAATTGGAAGAAAATATACAAAATAAAAATATTTGTAAAGATAAGAATAGGTGATTTTATTATGGTTTTAGAAAAACTGTATTTCAAGCCATTTCAATGTTGTACCTAGAATTTTAAATGTTATAAGTTATAACATGAAACAGCTGAACTAATAATCAGAAAGTTTCAGTTTTAAAATAGGGAGAATAGCTTGTTTTTCATATCATCATCATTACAAAAATGATTACTAAAGTACATCAAGGAGGGAAAGAGACTAGAGTAAGGAAGATTAAAGGTTATTCTTTGAGTTTTGAAACTTGGGTGTCTTATTAAATGGATCTAATTAAAACACTTGCTAGCTGTATTTACATGTGGAAAGTGTGTTGGATAAATGAGGAAAATAAATAAAGTGGTAGTTTTGTGGAAGTGTGTGTACATTTTTTAAAAATCTGTATCAATCCTATTTTAGAGTTGATTTAGTTTCTTTCCAGTCATAGTGTGAGAAAAAACTTATAAAATGAAAAGGAAGTTTGGAAATAGCTTCAAGGCAATTTATGTTTCAGACAAAATATCACAATGAGCATTGCCTCTGCTAGTCTCATTTAAACCAATTTCATCTTGTGTGCTGTGTGTGTTGTGCATTTTGTTAACATAGTGCAATTTTCTGGTAAATGTCCTACACCACCACATCTAATCTAACAATGCCTTGCCTCTGCTGCTCTTCCTCAGCAATTGCATTCTTCACATTGCAGTAGGAGTTATCACTTTGAAAAGCAAATATCATCATGTATGACTGTTTCCAAAAGCGTTTCATCGTTTTATATTTGCTCGGAAGGTAACTAGCAAAATTTTCATCAATGGCTTTCAAAGGCCCAAGGTTTGTCAAAAAATTGAAAGCATTCCTGCTTAGAACTGGAACCAGACAAGGTTGCCACTACCTCCACTTCTATTCCATATAGGGCTGGAAGTCCTTGCCAAAGCAATCAGATAAAAGAGGGGAATTAAGGGTGTCTAAATGAGGACAGAAGAGGTCAAACTCTCACTCTTTGCTGAAGATATGATATTATACCTAGAAAATCCTAAGGATTCAAGCAAGAGACTCCTGGAATTGATAAATGAATTCAGTAAAATCTCAGGATACAAGATCAATGCACAGAAATCAGTGGCATTCGTATACGCCAAAAAGAGTCAAGCCGAAAAATAAATCAAAGACTCAATATCTTTCAAAATAGCATCAAAGAAAATGAAATATTCAGTCGTGTATTTACAAAGGAGGTGAGAAACCTATATAGGGAGAACTATGAAACACTGAGGAAAGAAATTGTAGAAGATGTAAACAGATGGAAAATCCTACCACGCTCACGGATTAGCAGAATCAATATTGTTAAAATGTTCATACTACCTAAAGTGATCTACAGAATTAATGAAATCCCTATCAAAATACCATCATCATTCTTTACGGACCTAGAAAGAATAATTCTACACTTTATATGGAACCACAGAAGACCTTGTATCGCCAAAGCAATCTTAAGTAAAAAGAACAAATTGGGAGGCATCAGTCTACCAGACTTCAAGCTATACTACAAAGCTATAGTAACCAAAAAAGCATGGTATTGGCACAAGAACAGAGATACAGACCTTTGGAACAGGACTGAGAACCCAAATATAAAACCATCCTCATATTATCATCTAATCTTTGGCAAAGCAGATAAAAATATACATTGGGAAAAAGAATCCCTGTTCAATAAGTGGTGCTGGAAAAACTGGATAACCACATGCAGAAGATTGAAACTGGATCCCTGCCTCCCTCTCACAAAAATCAATTCATGGTGGATAACAGACTTAAACATAAGGTGTGAAACCTTAAGAGTTCTAGAAGAAAATGTTGGAAAAACTCTTATAGTCATTGGCCTCTGCAAAGAATTTACGAAGATCCCCAAAGCCATCACAGCAGCAACAAAAATAAATAAATGGGACCTGATCAAATTAAAAATCTTCTACATAGCCAAGGAAACTATCATTAGAGCTAACAGACAACCTACAGAATGGGAGAAAATATTTGCATACTATACATCTGATAAAGGGCTGATAAAAACAGTCTATATAGAACTTAAGAAAATTAACAAGAAAAAATCAAACAACCCTATCAAAAAGTGTGCAAAGGACATGAACTGAAACTTTTCAAAAGAAAATAGAATAATGGCCAGCAAACATATAAAAAAGTGTTCAACATCTCTCATCGTTATGGAAATGCAAATCAAAACCACTATGAGATATCACCTAACTCTAGTGAGAATGGCCTTTATCAAAAAGTCACAAAACAACAAATGCTGTGTGGATGTGGAGAGATTAGAACACTCTTACACTGCTGGTGGGACTGCAAACTAGAACAACCCTGTGGAAACTAATTTGGAGATATCTCAAAGAGCTGAAAATAGAAATACCATTTGATTCAGCAACGGAAAAGGAAAAAGACATTCTGTATCTCTTTCTTTACAGGTTCTGGAAGAAGTTACAGACACATGGTATTCTTGCCTTGAGCCCTGCATATTAATATCGGTCCTACCTTCACTAATATTTAATCACTTCTAAGAATTGGAACTTTAGGAAATACTGTATTCTCTTTTTTGTGTTTTTTTGCCTTTAGCTGGAAGTCCTTTTGCTTCAATGTCAAATGAAATGTTATAAATGAAAATAGAAATTGTTTCAATTCAAAAATTAAGGTTTTTGTTTTCTTCCCTATCACATTCTAGTTTTTCTGAAAACAAACAACACCATTTCTATGATAAAGTAGAAAAGACTATACCATTTTCAATTATAGTAAAAGAGCTCTTTCAAGTACTAGGAAATATTTTCATATTTTTCCATACATCTCAATTTTCCTAGCGTTCAGCCAACCATAGAAAAGCAGCAGATTTAATGCAGACTTCACTTTAATTATCCTTGGTCATGAAGAACTGAGATAGCACTCGTATAGATAATCTGAAAACCTAATGTAACCTGTAATACAAAGCCTTTCCCACACTCAGTCATTTCTGAGAGTTAATAGGGTGTTAGTCAAGCTGAGTGACCCAAAGGCCATCTTCTCATTTCCCTTTTGGCAGTCTGCAGGGAATGCAAATTAGGGGAAACGGTCATTAAAGCAAGCAGGAGAAAGAGAGAAAGCTAATCTCTTCTCTTGATATTTAGTCTGTAAATAATCCAGAAATAGTAATGTTTTCATCAAGTTTGAATCAGAACCTATAAGAGGATACAAATTTAAAGAATTCGTGTTAGTTTATGGTATGTTTTGACTTAGTGATTGCCTACTATATGCCTGGGACAGCATGAGCCCTAGAGTTAAAGACAAAGAGAGCAAGATCTTTGTCTTCAGAGGCTAGACATCTTTATTTTTTCTCTACATATCATAATATAACAAAAAGTAATTATAACTTAAATGTAATCTAATTATATCATGCAGATGTTGTACTCTACAGCCCATTTTCCCTCGAGGCCAAACACTGTTTGGTTACAATATAAACAGCAACGCAATTCTAATGGACTTTGGGAGATGCAGACCTGTCTATGACTTCCTCACACATTTGAAGACTAATGACATTGTGTCCTTACTATGAATCCTGTATCTGAATATACAGTGTTCAGTATAAAACTGAATACTGACATTTTCTATAAAATCTAAGAGGGCAGCACAATTCACTATTGCGAGGTCATGGAAACAACCCAAGTGCCCGTCAATTCATGAGTGGATTATTAAAATTTGGTATATGTTTACAATGGAATATTACTCAATTTTAAGAAACGACAGTGAGCTAGCACCGCTTATATTATCCTGGATTGAGCTTAAGCCCATTATTCAAAGTGA
>CAUYRT010072378.1:0-42754 GCA_963574885.1 Lepilemur ruficaudatus
AACTAAAATGATGATGATAAGCTTGATGTATGTGGGTGGAGTTTGTCAGGTTGCAGGTTCCTTTGTAGGGTGTCCAGGAGCATGCAGGTTTTATTTTTATTTTTTCCATTGGTAGATTCTCCATTTTCATTGCACAGAGATTACTCCCCTGGGATTATTTAGTTTCTTCAAAGAAGAGTCCTACTTTCTGTAAGGGTATAAGGTTAGGGTGTGAACTAGTGTAGGCGAGTTTTAAGAATGATTTATCCAGACAAAGTTGAGGAAAGAAGTTCATTTCCCTTTTCCCAGCCAGAAAAGGGCCAACACAGTAGTGAAGGAAGTAGAGAATGTTGGCAGACAGAATCAGGTATTCAGGCTTTTTATTTAGGGGATGAAGAAGATTTATGGCTATAGCCAAATTAACAGGGTACTGTGAACTATAATATTTGCTCCTTTCTTTCTTCTCAGCAGACAGATAACAAAAATGGCTGCCAGATGTCAAAGATCTTGTCCGCCATCTTGCCCTTAAGATATGATTTGGGGCAGGAAACTGAGGCCTGGAGTTTGTCCCCTGCTGTCCCTTCAGGAGCTTCCCAGCCTATAAAACAGATCCTAAAAGCCAGTGAGCTAGTGAATGTGAAGAGACAGATTTACATTTCCTTTCTGTCTGTCCAGCTGTTTTTAGATGTTGGGAAAACAGAACCTGGCAGGGTGCCTATCAGCAGAGAGAGGGGAGGGGGAGAGCGCACACTCATAGGATTGATCTTTAACTGTTACTGGGGAAATTGTGGGATGAGATATTTTCCTGTGATTTTTCACAAGGCCGCCCTCTCACACTCTTCCTTGGGGTATGAGGGGGTATATCTGTGACTGCTGCGTTCTGGGACCAAGGCTGAGGCAGAGGACTGAGGGCCTCACAGTTCTGGAAGGCCCTGAGTCACTCTGTTTGCAGCATCCGCCCTCCTTTGTCCTCAGCTGTGCCTTGAGCACCCAATCTCCAGTTCAATTCTCCAGAAAACTAAACCAAATTTTTCCTATTGCTCATGGGAGAGTGGCAGAGGGGTGGTTACCCAGATCTTTCGAGTGGGGTGGGCAGGTCCTGATTGTTCAGCAGCTCAACATGGAGCCTTTCAAAGAGCTCATCTGCTTATCATCACCTAGCCCCAGCTGACTCCTGCCCAATCTACCTTCCAATTCTGAGCTAAATCAATCTCCTACCTGTTTTCTGTTTCCCCCCATTTACGGAAATAGCTTCTGTTTTTCCCTTCTCCATTTTCATTCTCATTGCCTGTGGGTTAATGTCTTTTTAAAAATTTTCCGACTGGTTTTTAAATTGGGGTTTTGGAAGGAAAAGAAAGAGAAACAGGTTTGTTCATGTCTCCATGCATCATTCTAAGTCCAGGCAAAGGGTTTCAATTTGTAAAACAAAAACGTAACACAAAAACTCAAAATGAAAGAAAGTCAACCTATAACCACACCAGATGGGGGGCAAAACTTACCAGTGTTGCCCAAAGTGAGCCTGATCCCTTATAGCCCTCATCTTCTGGAAGATGAATCTTTACACCTTCACTCAACAGAAAAACCTCCATCCCTTCTCTGGCACCCAGCCCACTTAGAAGCATCTGTAGCCAGTGTGGCTGGTACAGATTCCGTGGCCAAGGAAAGCAGATGGCTTTCAAGCACTGATTAATCACTGTTCTTCCCTCACTTAGGTCTCCAGCTGTGGTCCACTTTCTCCTTCCTGGCATGGAGTCATTTCTGCTGGTTTCTTTTCTTCCTGGCAAAATGTCAGAAGCACTTCTGTCTTACTAATCTCTTCTGGTCATCAGCTCCACATCGCTGGTGGTCAGTATTGCTTTTTAGCTTATCTCAAAGCCGCCGTTAGGCTATAACCCTCATCTGTTATGGAATGAAGTCAGTCTGTCCTCGTCTGGTCCCCTGACTTCTGATTGCACGGTGTGATACTTCGGAAGCAGGAAGTCAAATGAAAGGAAATGTCTATGAATCAAAGAAGTCTCTTCCTGCATGTCTTCTGGAGTTAGAGCCAAGAGAACAATCACCTTTGGGGATTTTAGCTCCCTGTTTAACCTTATTTCAAAGTTACATGGCACATCAGAAACCAAAATGAGGTCATCAGTGCTGAAGCTTTGGAGTCTGGCAAATGGTTGGCCAAATCTGATAGCACTGAAATAAATGGTCCACCCTGCCCCATGCTTGGGGGATTTAGCAACCTCTCCTAATCACCTCTTTTCTCTATGCAGGGATTCTGAGTCAGAGATGTATTGTACATCAGGATCATCCTGGGAACTTCGTCAAGAGACACATGACCAGACTCTACCCTGAGAGATTATTCGAGCCAAGGCATTTATGTTTGGAAACAGCTCTCCAGGGGATTTTGGTTAAGAAGCGTAGCTCTGTAGAAATATCTCTAAAGTGAAAGAGGCAACACAGGATAATAATTATTAAAAAATAAAAACTCTGGATACCTGGATGTAGGTCTTAGGCCAGGGTAAATTGCTTTTTTTATTATTAATAGGGAGACCATATAATTTATCATCCAAGTTTGGACATATTTGAGAGGAAAAGAGAGAGCTATTAATAACTACGTCAGGACAGGACGCGTACATTGAGACTGCCCGGACAAAGCAGTCACCCTACTCATTAGTCAAATGAGAGATTGAAGTGGAGAACTCTGAGGTCCATGGTAGATTTATGATTCTATAATTTATGATAACTGAGACAAGTTAAAATATGTTCTCATTCCAAGTGTAGGCAGGACAGAGCTGTTGAAGCAGCGTCTACACTGAGAGAGACTGAAATGGGAAACATACCCAGCTCAGAGGCTGAGACCTGATGACACGTGACGCAGAGAGGACAGGCAGAGGAGGCAAACAGGTCAGGAAGGGTAGACTCATAGTCAGGATCTGTCAGAGGCAGCTGCTGTTGCCATTGGAGCCCAAGGATAAACATGAATGTTATTTGAGGACTGTTGACATTTACCATATTTCTGGGTCATGTTCTGAGATGATTCTCCGAGACATTTACACACATTTCTGTATTGCCTTCCAATATGTTACACAAAGAATTTGTACAGCTATTTCCTGTACAGAAATGCTCTCTGCCATGTGGCACCATTAGAGGAAAAGGGCATTTAGTTTAATCTACTATTCTAGTTAATTATAAATTAGTGTATAAATTATACCATATACAAATTCCCAATTTTCTAAAACTCGAAGTGTAATAAAATACCAAAAACACCACCCAAACTCTGATCATTTTATCTTGCATGTTTTGGATAGCACTCCAGGGCTCTACATGGTCATCATGAAGAACAGGTCACACTGTAGCTGTGACAGGTCAGCCTAAAAGAATCTGAGGTAGCAACAAGTTTTGATGAACACAGAAGAGTTAAGTTTGGTGCACTTTGTTTTTTATGACTTTTTTCCTACTGAATTTCTTATGTTGGTACTTATCAAGTACGCATTAGTGGAAATCTTTGGGGTGAGGCATCAGAAACAAATAGAAAGATGGAGAGAGATACAAAGACAAAGAAAAGACAGTGTATGTGAACAAAGCTAGATGTATGCGTGCACAAGCACACACATGAGTGTGTCTCTGGGGAAAGAACGGTAAATCCTAGGTTAGAATTTATAGTCCAAGCCTTGAAAAGTCTTGTATTGGAGCATAGGAGATGGAATGGCTCCCACAGTTGCCGCAGCTATTTTGATGAACACAATCTAGTTCATTTCACGTAGATTTAAGCTCATGCTGTTTGGAAGGAAATTGCTCACCGCAGCTATGCTTTAGGGGTGTCATCAGAAGGTCTGGCATTGATGGAAAGCTTCTCCCCACTGCTCTGGAGGAAGCTGGCAGATTGTGAACAGCTCTGTTCCCACAACTGTGGCAGTGTCATCTGCTTGTCAGAATCCGTGCCCTGCATGCATTTGGGATGTGCAAATGCTCAGCCCAGGATTAGAATTCTCCTGGCTGCAAAATGGTTTTGCTTCTCACTGATTCTTACCTTTGGCAGAGAACGGCGGCATAGCAAGGAGAAATTGCTATTGTCAGGCTACGAGTCATTTTCAGAGAGCCTTGGAGAGAGGGTCTGTCCCTGAGGGGATGCAGGAGGAGACAGTAGACAAGAGATTATCGCCTGGCTCATCAGGAGACATGGGGTGATGTGGCTGGAATGGCCAGCGTGAGGCTGGAGTCTCCAGGGAGAACTTTGAAAATAAATACCAAACACTTGCTTTCATCCAAAAAATGCTGTGCGTACTTCTTATCCCTGCACAACGAGAAGGACATAATGGAACTGCAGAAGGCCCAGGGGACAGGCCAGTGGAATGATCGGGGAAATGGAGGACTGAGAAGATGGGCAATGTTAGGATCTTCTGCCCAGAACAGCAGAGGATGGGAAGGGATGGGACAGATTTCTGAAACAAAGGAAGGGTAAGAATGGAGCACATGGGCATGGTCGTGAGATTCCTGGATATCAAACCCTTGAAGATTTAAAAAGGTCATTTTAGGGGGGAGAAAAGAAGTATGCATAGTGAACAGTAAACTTAGGAAACTCGTAGATGAACCCACTGAATATCCTTAGAGATGATACATGCAGAAAATAGGAATACAATAAGGAAGGGTGTAGACAGATCTGTCTACACTGCACTGGACTGGCTTCATCCACTCACAGCCCTTGCTGGGGGAAATGACCCTTCCCAGGGTCCTCCTGCCAACCTACCTTGGCTTCAGTTTGCCACTCCCAGGCCCCACAGCCAATTGGACTGGGCAGAGGCCCCTAACCCAAGGGCAGCCAACTCTACCTGATTGTTATTTCTTTTTATTCCATTCAATACTGCCTGGTGCTGTCAGACTACTCTCCCTCAGCTCTCAGTTTTATCATACCTTGTGCTGCTTTAGATGCTGAAACAGCTACACCGCAGACAGTTCCATGACATAAGAGAAAATATGGGAAGACCATGGTCTGTACCTGGGACAGGGCAAGGCTCCACCCTGCTAAGAGTTTAAAGACCATGTGCCATGCACTCTACTATGTGCTTTCCAGACATTATCACATTTAATTCCCATAACCCAAAGAGGCAGCAGCTATTCTTAATTCCATCTCATAGAAGAGTAAATTAAGTTGAGAGAGATTAATAACTTGACCCTGAACAGCTAAGATTGGAGCTCAAGGCAATCCAACTCCTGAGCCCAAGGATTAGCCTCTGCCCTATCCTGACTCCCAGGAACTTCTGGCCTCTCTCCTCCTCCTGCTCTCCTGTCCTCTTCATTCTCATTCTCTCCAGTCATTCTCACCCTTTTCTCCTCCATCAGACTCCTCTGGCTGGCTTTGGAGTTCCTCAGCATCATTTGGGATACCTTTAGTAAAGCAATAGAAAACAACTCAAAATAACTTAAATGATAAAGGTGATTGATAGATTGTTTTCCCCTCGTAGAGCAGGAAGGCTAGAGGTAAAGAAAATACAGTGCTTCTCTAGTTAATGATTCAGCATCAACATCAAGGTTCTTTGTGTCTTTCTCCTCTACCATCTTTTGCTTGTTGGCTAACTCCCCTCAAGCTCACAAGATGGCCACAGCAGCTCCAGGCATCACATCCTTAGACACCAATGTCCAAAGAAAACAAAAAGACTGCTCCTTTCTTGTGTGCCCCATGTGTTTCTTTTAAAGAATAAAGAAATCTTTCTCGGAAGCCCCTCAGCAGACTTTTCATCATGTTTCATTGGCCAGAATTCAATCACAGGACCTTGCTGAACCAATCACTGGTAAGGAAAATGGGATAACTGTTATTGCTTAGACCAACCATACATAATATATAATATATAACATATAATATATAATGTACATGAGTCAACAATGGGATAAGTGAACGGAAGAACAGAAATCAGAATTCTGACAACATAAAAGAAGGTGGAAGTCATTGTTAGGTAGGCTACTATACTTATTTTCTACTGTTCCCAGCAAACCTCTTCTGCTCCAATCAATTAGCATCCTCCCACATGCCTCATTCATTCCTGCCTCATTACTTTCTCATACTCTCATTTCCTCCCAAGATAGTCTCTACCCATCCAATAGCCACAAGATCCAGCCTGAGTCTCTTCATAACTGTTTCCTGGACAATTTAATCCTTACTAACTTGTTCCTCTCTGAACTTTCTTACATTTACAGTTAGTATCTTATAATGTAGCTATAAGTTATCATAAAATTGTCAGGACTTGATCCTGTTTATTTTTAAAATAACACATTTTGAGGAACTTCATTGGAACAGAAATCAATTTAGATGACTTTTAAAAAGACTTTTTACTTTAATATTTTATGACTCTACAATTCTACAACAGCTTAGTCTCTCCTTTGAGATGGTTTACTTATTAAGCATAAGGTCAAAGTCTATGTGTCCAACCACATATAACATGGTGATTGATGCTTTTGGGAATTCAGTAAACAATCATTGACTTACTGGTTGATGGCTGCTGTGAACACCATAAACACCACTAACTTACCGCTCAATAGAGTCTCATTGGCTTTGGGCATGAACTCTCCTAACTAGATCCAAGCAGGTGGTTGATAATTTGTCTCCCTGCCATTGCTGGGTCTGTATCTTAGTATCTGTCCTAGAATATAGGTAATTTGTCCAACAGAACTTGGAGACCTGGTAAAAGATGTAACAGCCAAGTGGGCAGGTGTACAGAGCAAGGAAAAGAATGTTTTCTGGAAGTGGGCTCAGTAAATGCCCACTAGAAACAGCCAGAATAGATCAAGATAGAGAATTATGGGGTGACAGCACAGAAGAAGGTCCTAAGGTGATCCAAGATTCACCATAGAGGATGGAGGATTCCACTTAACAATGTCTCAGAACCTGGAGGGTTAGGCATATTTGATACATGTCATGCTATTGCAATGTTCCTAAAAATAAAAGATCCAATGTGCCCACATCTGTTTGGCTGGTATAGTGAGAAAACATTGCAAGGAGCACAAGATATAAATATTGGGAAACACCAGTCTGGTGAAGATGTCCCTCATCTTTCTCCCAAAGGTCCTAGCAATAACCCATCATGACACTTGCTATGTTTCATAGTAGTAGTCCATTTGTCTGACTTTGCTCTGAGATTGTGAGCTCTGTGATGGTGGAAGACCTTTGTCATTCATCAACATGTCCTCTGTGTGTGTTGGATGAATAAACCAAGTGTCCACCTGACTCTACATAGGATATGGTGGCTGTCATTGTGTCCTCCATACATTTTATCTGTTCTTCCTGGAGCACTTAGCACCCTTCCTGGAGCTTCTCGTCTTCTTTATCTTCAGATACAGAAGCAACCTCAAAGAAGATTTGACAAGTCCTTAGAGAATATGGAAGTCCCCCCATTTCACAGATGAGGAAACCAAGGTCCAGACCAGGAGGGTAAAGTTAAGCCCAAGTTGAGAAGTGGATTCACAGCACATCACCAATGAGAGCTCAGATCACCTTGATATTATCGCTCTGGTTGCTAGGCAGCTCTGCCTCAGATTTTCAAAGTTTGTGAAGTTCTAAAATAGACTACTTTAATTGGTTTGCTCATTTTTAGCTTTGATGGCAGGTGGAGCTGAAAAGGGGTGAGTTACATATTTATCAATATAGACAAACTTTGGTTTCCCACACGACATTTGGAAAGAGACATGGCTAGTGAGGTGGGAGAATGGAGTGATGGGGGAAGGGAAGGCTGATGGGAAGGAGGACTGGTGTGGACCTGCCAGGGACTTTGTCCCTCTTCAGGCATCATTCAAGTCAGCTCCATGGCCTGGCATTTAATGTCCCTCCTGATCTTTGCCCAACCTGCTTTGCTGGCCACATTTTTCCTAAATAACGATAATTATAGCACATTGTGTTTTTGTGGCAGTTTAGCATTTTCAAATAACTTTCCCATCACCACTAATTTGATCCTTACAAACACTGCAGGGGAGAGTAGGGGTGGTTCAGAGAGAAAGATCTTGACGAAGGTAAAGGTCAGTACAGACCCCACCGCAAGCTACATCTTCCAGCTCGTCTGTTGCTCTTCCCATAAGCCCTGGTGTCTCTGCACACCTCGTTCACTCACTCTGTGTCTTTGCCTCTGCTCTGAATGAACAGCTGGGCAAATCCGTCCTCAACTGATAAGTGAAGTCCCACTCGCTTCCGTAAAATCTCTCAGTCCTGACAACTCTGGCCTGCCCAGCTGGCCCCAGCTTGTGATGGGCTGCCTTCCATTACGAGATAACTTTGCTTTGTTCATTTCTGTCTCTTTTGAGCATGTGGATTTACCCACAGAGCCTCACACCAGGTCCTGGCCATTATCAGAACTGATTGGTGGCTAACCCCTCCCCCAGGGTTGCGACAGGAACATGAGCCGGGCTGCCACGTACCGAATGTGAAGACCGGATGTGCGCGGTAGAACCCAGGCAGCCTCAAAGACAGCCCCTGCTGCCCGACATCTAAGGAAACCACACCTGAGACTGGGACCTCACCTGTGATTAATATTTTCTACCAACCGCACCATTTCTCATTAATATTTGAAAGGTAATTGATTTCTAGACGTGCAGCTCCGGGTGTGGCTGGAGGTATTATAAGGGGAAGTGACTTCATAAGACTCCCACAGAGCTGTCACAAAGGCAAATGAAAGTCCCTCTAGCTACCTGGAGACCAGTCAGGCGATTAGATCAGAGATCAGGCGGTTATTTGATGAGTCATTCGGTCTTCAGAGGAAAGGCCACGCTTGTATTGGCACTGGCTTGCCAAAGATGAAACACAATTTAAAAAACAGATAATTTAAAAAGTGCCAAATCAAAGGTGAAGATACTTTATAAGCTTTCAACCACGCTAAAGGAAATGCCTGGTCATTTATCACATTTGGAGAAGAGTGTAGAGAAAAATTTATGAATTTTTCATATTTTATTATTGCCAATCCACTGATATAATCATTCATTTATTTATTTACACAACAATGATGTTTTTCAGCATTTTCTCTGTGCTAGACACTGCTCAAAGGTCTAAGATAAAACTTTAGGGGATGCTATACTTGTCTATAAGCAACTCCTGTTCCAATGAATTATTCTTACGTGGTAAGCAAGAGATTATTTCCATTTTATTAACACAAAAGAAGAAACAAAATTTCAGACAAACTTGCTGAATTTCTCACATCTTGTCTCAAATATTTAATGAAGCCTTTAAATCATTACAGTGAGAATTCTCTCATCCTTCAAACTTTGACAACAGTCCCTCCCCAGAGATCTACAATTTATCACGTAAATGAGTAGTTCTGAACTTAACACCTCTATTCTCACTCCCTGATTTACAGGAGATCTTGAAGCCCAGAAAAAATCAAGGGCTTGAGTTCAGGTCTGCACATCTTCAGAGTTCAAGATGATAGGGCCAAACTCTGTTGCCTCCCCCGTGGTGTGGGGGGCAAGACCAGTGCATCCCAGATTTATGTGAACAAGCCATTTTTCGTAAAGTCAAGGAACACTTTCCTGACACCAATAGAGCTAATATTAGGTTCAGGAATCTTCCTGAAGAATCTGGCAGAGACTCAACTCTGGAGTGCTGGGTAGCTTGTGTGGAGGTTTCATGAGACTAAATTTATTCCTGCCTCATGCTTAATTAGAGCATTCATTTCCCCCTTTCTGGCTCCCTGATCTGAAAGAAACATCTATTACTCACATAGAGGAACAAAAGGACGACTGGTCCAATTTGTTAACTGTGTCCTGTTCTGGAATTAACCCTTGAAAAGAGAAGAAAACCCCAGCCCGGGCCCTTCTGTAAGGGGTGCTGCATCCGTATACAGGAAGGGAGGGAGCTATCTCTTTAAAGGATGACTATGTTGATTTATAAGTGGGCTTTGTCCATTTTGCTTCCTGCATATTGCCTCTGCGGAGCCCGCGGGTAATGATTTCGGTTTGGTTCATTGCAAGCGGTACTTTCCTACTTGTAGGTGGAAGACAGGAAGCCAAGAGGACTCTGCCTTCTCAGCTGACGACTTATTACCGAGCTGAATGATGTGATCGTTTCAAATGTTGTGTGCCTGATTGATGTGTCCTTTTCTTGTCTTCAAGAATTCACATATAAATGTTTCAGAGGATTGCTAATGCCATGCCAATGAATCTCTTCAAGCGTTCTTCTTCTGGGGAATAAATAGCTATAGTTTCCTCTTGCCTTGACATTGTTCATTTTTTCTGTTGACATTGCATGGAATAAATGGGCAACATTTCTCTTCGACTTCTGTTATGCACACACAGACGCTAAATTCTGGTTTAGAATTTTTTGCCCTCTAGCCTACTTTTTAAGGAGGTTTTTTTTAATCTAAGGATAGGTATTTAATTTTTTAAAACCTTACCCATCTATTAACTCTCCTCGGTTGCATTCTTTTCAGACAATGACAAGGCTGGAAGTACAATGGCTTTTTTGCCTTAGCTCAGTGCTGGGCATAAAACAGGCACTCAAACTATTGGTTAATGGAGTCCCCCTGTCTGGAAAAAAACTCTCCCTAAGCCATGTGCAATAAGATGTCTTATTCCTAAAGGACAGGAGACACCACATTAATTTGGGAAAAAGTGTTAAAAATGAGAGATCACTTAATCAACAGGCAGACAGCAATTCCAGTCCTAGCTCTGATATTTACCAACATTGTAGCCTTGAATGAGTTGCTTAAATTTTCCAAGTCACCATGTCTTCATCTGTAAAATGGGGACAATATCACTGCTTAAATTGGAGAACTGTCGTAAGAATCAAGTGGCACAAGTGTGCAAGCACTCAGCCCAGTGCCCAGCATGTAGAAAACACTCAATCATTGAGCTCTTGCTGTTTCTCATATAATTATTAGAGCAACACAGAGGACTTCTGGTGGGATAGAAAGATTATTGATTTAGGAACCAGGAACCTGGGAACCTGCATTTAAATTGCCCTTCAGAAGGTAGCTGTGCCTATCCCAGATGTCATGTATGATTTCTTATTCTCCAACGCCACTTAAATGGCAGTAGACTCACATACATCCTCTCTCCTCACTAAGATTCCAGAAATAAAAAGTGGAAGTGGAAGTTTGATGAAGAGTGTTTCTATTTAATTTACGCAGTAGGCTACCTTTATGGGCTTTTCTTAAAATGCTTGAGGCCGAGTTGGAGAAGAGCTAATAGGAACATTTTCTGCAACAAAGAGTTCAGCCAGCTTTACTGGAAGAGCTTGGACCATGTTTTTCTTTTAAAGGCTTTTTGTGAGGAGCCGCAGATGAGCCACAAAACAACTAGATCCATCATGTTGACAGCATGGTTTTGCAAAGGCCCTCGAGCCCTTACTGTAGCCCTAAGTAGCAATCTCTACTTATCTGAGACAATGTCATAGAAAAAGAGAAGCAAAACCACTTTTCATAGAGTTCCGGTTTCTTATTAGATCTGTAGTGAACTCTCAGACAACTTGAGAGAGAAGGATAATAGAACATTTCAACTGTTTCCGTGATGATTTCCTTCCCATCCCTTATCAATCTGTCACTTATTTTTACCTAGCATGTATACACTGAGTACCACTATTTCCAACCTCATTTTTCTACTTGGTAGTATGGCATATACATGTTTTCAGGAATTGACACAGCTTCCATATTCATCAGTTGTAATATTCTTCAACTGTGAGTTTTTGTATATGCCATAAAACTAGAATTATAGAATGATATAGCTGGAGAGATCTTCAAACTATGTTATATCTATTAAGAGCCAACTTTCATCAAACCCTTCTATGTGCAAGGCACATGCTAAGTGCTTTATATATTTATTTCATTTAATCATCCCAATTGTCCTATGAGGATCATCCTACCAATCACTCTATTTTACAGATAAGGAAATTGAGGCTAAAGAGGTTAAATGACTTGTTGAGAGTCTTGCAGCTAGTAGGGTTGAAACTCAAACCTACAGTTAGCCACTGTGCTATGTGCTAGGTACTACACGGTCTTTATTTTTCAGATGAGGATCCTGGACTCTCAAAGAAGTAACATGAGTTCCCTAAGAGCCATCCTGTTAGTTAGTGGCTGTCAGGGCTAGAATCCCGTTCTCTGGACTTCTGGGCCCTGCCCTTTCCGCTATACACTTCACTCTGCTCTCAGTATGAGCAGTAGAGTCCCTGTATCCTTTTGGAACTTTCCTTTCCCCACCCCACCCGATGTTTGCAAAATTCACAGTGAGTATTTTTATGTAATTGAAAATTAAATGTTTATGTAGACCACTTTTTAGACGACACAGTCCCTATTTTTCTATTCCTGCTCATCTAGTCCTATTTTCTTAGAGCAATTGAAATTTTCCAAATTTTTAGGTTCCAAAAGTTCACTTTGAATCCATGAGAACTTTTCTGGATTCTTCAAATTATGGCTCTGAGTCACCAGGTTCCCCCCAGGACAAGAGAATCATCCTCTCCAGTTGCTCAGTGATTAGGCCTTTGTCTCTTTAGAAAGCAGAATAAAACCCACATGCTACCCCCTCATAATAGAACCTAAATGAAGACAATGATCAGATAAGAAATGTACCCCAATTCAAATTAAGTTTTATTTAGCTTATTTTCAGCCTGTTCCTTCCATTAATAGCTAGATCTCTGGCAGATCCTTTAACAAATGGTCTCAATGTGTATCACACACACCCGTCAAAATCTCATATGGTCTTGTCGGGTCAGGGTATCTCTGTTTGGACTCCAAGAGGAGAGTGACGGATGAAAGCTGCTGCTTGTGTGTGGGACTGTTTATTTACTTTCTGGATGAATTCATATTACAAGAAGACTCTGGAAGGGTTGTTATCCCTGTAATCCCATTTATTGCTTTAGGCACCTGATAGGTTCTGTACCTTAGATAGTGTTAATTTTATTCTTTTGGGAGCTGAGCCCGGTGTTCACGAAAAGCTATAAGACATAATTTATTTCTCCCCACTTGCCTTTGAAATATTAGTTCTATTGAAAAATGATTAAATAGATTATGTAAATCATGGCCATTGCACCCACTTTAAAGGTTAATCCTGCCATCATATAGCCAGATAATTAATTTGAATTCCTTTCCAAGTACTAATTCTCAGGCAAGTCAAGGTGTAATGGGCCGCGGTACTCTGTCCCAGAGGTCACTGAATGCCGGCCAGTGATAAAATTTGGAAGAAACAAATCTCAAAGCTTCTAGAACAAAAGTTCCTTCAGGCCATGAGGGGCCCAATGCATCATGGGATTAGAGCTACACTTTCTCCGGAATTTTAGGAGATGGGTTTTACTGACATAGCCTCTGCTTCCTTGAGTTTTCTCAAGTGTCACTTCTCTTGTTGGAAAGTCAGGGGGTGGTTTGGTTTCAAAGGATTCTGGGGGAGTCCTGCTCCTTCAGACAGAAAATTTACCCCCCTTTCCAAAAATTATAGGCCAAGAGGGACCATCTTAGATGTTTTTACAGCATCCTCTGTTCGATGCCACACTTCCCGCTTGGGCACACCCGCTGACTTGTCACCTCCCTCCTCCTCCAGCGGTAGCCAGACACTAGCCAGATAACTCTCTCCTGAGCTGATGGAAGATTCCTCCTCACCTGTTGGCCTGGAGAACCTTCTTCATTGTTTCCTGCTCTTCCTTAGTTCACTGTCCTCAAGCAGGGGTGGGGCTGGGAGATGTGGTATTTGAAGCTTATTCAGTTTTGTGAGCCTCTTTTAAGAAAAAGAACATAAAAAGAGAAATTTCAAATTAGATGCAAAATGAATATGTATTTAGATTGTGAAAAGAATCCAGAGTCATAAATTTTAAAAAGCTAACACTATAAATATCACGAAAGCCATAAAATGACAATATTTTATTTTTAATTTCCTGACACACCTTTATAATACATTTTTCCTAATTTTTCGACTCCCTACCCTTTGATTGCTTCCTCCAATGTCAATGATTTTGTGACATCATTTTCTATAGAGTGAATAGGAAGATGATTTAGTCTTTCCTCTAGTATAGATCATCAGAATTTGTTTCTTATTATTGATAGTTTGAATAAACTTGATACACAGACATACTTGCTACTTTTAACAGATTGACTACCACACTAGAAAAAAAAAATTTTTTCCCGTGGGACCTCGGTGTTTTATTACGAAAATAGAATAAAAACTTTGAAAACAAAATGATCCTTTCTAATTTAATGAAAATTTGTTATTTTTTATTGTTTTCTGTACATGAGTTACATTCAACTTCAGAAATAGTTCTTGTGACCCCCAACGTGAAGAGGTGTGTGAGTTATATGTGCTTCATAAAGCCCTGGGCTCAAAGCTAGTGTGAGTTAAATACAACTCACATGGCAGTTAATGTGTTAAATACCGCTTCATATTTGGGCCCTATCACCATAGGCATTCTGATAAATTTTACTTCATGTAATGTCCATCACAAAAAGAAAAAGAAAAAAATTGGCCAGCCGTGGTGGCTCACATCTGTAATGTCAGTGCTTAGTGAGGCTGAAGCAGGAGGATTGCTTAAGGCCAGGTGTTTAAGACTAGCCTGGGAAACATAGCCAGACACCATCTCTACAAAAAAATTAAAACATTAGCTGGTCACACATACTTGTAGTCTCAGCTACTTAGGAGGCTAAGGCAGGAGGACCACTTGAGCCCAGGAGTTCGAGGCTGCAGTGAGCTATGATTGCACCACTCTACTCCAGTCTGAGTGACAGAGCAAGATCCTTTCTCTAAAAAAGAAAAAAAGATATATTTAAGGTGAGTTTATGGTTGTATATCTTGCATTATCGAGTATCTTCCTGACAAGAGAAAGCTTCAATTTTAACTAGGCATTGATGTGAATGGAAGTACTTTCTGCTTCAATTTTACTCATGTAATGATTAGAATTTTCCTAGACTAGCTTGGCCCCAAACATTTCAAAGATTATTTCTTTTCCACTATCCAGTTACTTCCCTGCCAGTCATTGGAGAATTGATACATATCTCAATGTGACCTGTGGCCATGCATGTTTGTGTTTTGATGCTGGGTAAGTCTGCACAGGCAGTGGTAGGTATAATTCCAGAAGCATTCATCCCTTGGAATGAATGTGCATGAAATGATTAAAAACCATATAAATATATCCCATCAAACCCAGACTAAATGTATCCCCAACTGAAATTCCCCTTAGCCAGATCCCCCAACATCCTATGACCATCCCAGAGCCACTTGATAAATGGGGAAGGACAGAGAGGAAGATGGAATAAAGAGTCATCAACCTTAAATTAACTCATTTCAGCTAGAACATCTTTTTCTGCTGAATTTTGCCAATTATATGATCATATGGCTACATTGTCAGAGCCCTTTGTAAACCCTTGGAAATGTGCCTTTGGGAGGGACCTTTGAACTTCACCTTCATAGTGTATCTGCCTCTGTTTCTGCATGGTGTCTGATGGTTTCCTATCTTCTTTCTCCTGTGAGCACCTCATCCTACTCATCAAATGTTCAGCACTGAATTATTAATACATTGCTGCTTGCTTGAACTCATTTCTTTTTGACTTTTCTCTTGAATTACTTCTCCCATCCCATCTAGGCAACTTTCATTCTCTCCAGTGATCCAGAGTTTCAAAGCATCCCTCAAACCTTTTGCTGCTTCCAGAAGCAGATATCTGTCACTTATATCCACAGCATCTGTGATTTGGGAATATCTCAGGCAGGTGACAACAATACAGATCCTGTCTGCTGGGCACTGGAATATTCCAGTGGGCTTTTTTCTCCCAGGGGCCTCTGTTTTACTCCCAAGAAATTGCTACGGCACATGCCATTTGGGCTCCTGAACACGTGGGGGTCCCAGGAAGGCTCCCTTAAGCCTGCCTGTCCCAATCCATTAGTTGCAATCCACCTATGAGGCTATGCAGCAAAAGACACTGAATTTCCCCAATAGGTCCACCCAAACTCCTTAACGGGCAGTAAGAAAGAGCAAGAACTTTGAGTAGAATATTCTAAACCTTACTCCTCTATCTGCCTTTTTACCTTAAGACATAATTTCTTTCCTCCCGGATTTTCCTGTCTTCAGACCCATTTTAGTTTTACCAATCTCTTCAAAATTTCCATCATTCTAGGAGATCCTAGAGCACAGTGCAAAGAGCATAACTTAGCAGTGAGGTAGACTTGAAAACTCTAGTCACTCATTTATGGGCTGTGTGTCCTTGGGTAAATTGCTTAGCATCTCTGAGCCTTGGCTTCATTGTCAATATCATTGAAATAATAACAGCTGTGAGAATTGCACATGATGCCTGCAAATTTCGTAGAACAGTGCCTGGTGGTTAGTAGTTGGTCACGTAAAGGTGATGAAGGTGGTGATGATGCTAAAGTCTCAGTGCTCCTTGGGGGTGACGCTGTTCTCAGGTTGTCCCTTTTTCTAGCTAACTTTCACAGGCAGATCCCCACACCCCAACACTGACCACCCCTGTTCTCGCTTTCATTGTTGTGAAGAGTATAACATACATTTCAGCTCCTGTGTGTATAAAGACAGTAACCACATATCTATTAGTTGGAGCTCTAAAAAGTTTCGGGGTTTGCTGGACACAGTCCTGTCACTTCAGCCACAAAGTGCTGCAGAGCCTGTCTGCCTAGAATAAATATTCATTTCCCGTAGTTTTAAAAGTTGATATTATTGTGAGTAGGCCTGCCGGTGACAGCACAAACATCAGCATTGTCTGCTGGGTGAGATGGCAGAATGTTCTGCACATCTCGTCTCCCAGGAAATGTTCCAAGGATTCAAATGCAAATGAGTCCAGAGCCAGCCTGTCCTTATTTGCATTTGTTCTCAGTGAACCTGGTTTTCCCCTCGCAAATTTACATTATGTGCAGATATGATACCAAAATGATTGGGCCAAAGTTATTTTTTTCCTTTTTCATTCTGTCCATATTACCGGCTTTTGCAAATCCTTCCTCCCAAACTCCATTCTTTCCGTATGTTGTTTAATTTTACCCTCATTGCCTAAGTCCCCCTCAACTGGGCTCCAGCCACCCAGCCACTCTGGCCCCACTGGGTGTCCCATCTCACTCGGGTGTTTCTCTTTCTCCTGTGGGGGTTGGCAGCTGTTCACCCGTGTTCTTCTACCACTCTGACCTTTCACAGAACTTTGCAGGTTCTGCAAAAAGCACGTGGGAGGCAACCAACAGTGGACACGTGGAGGAGGGAAGCCGGATATGCCCAGAGTCAGATGCCAGACCTTGGGAGTTCCAAGGCTTTGTTAAAGCAAATTTTATTGAGGTGCATAAACCGTAAGTCCGGAGTGCAATAAATATTCACATGAGCACACCTGTGTAACCAGCATCGGGACCAAGAAACAGAACATTAGGACGTTGTTAGAATCCCAGAGCCTCCTCCCACGTCCCCTTCTAGGCATCACTCCCCTTCCCCAAGGGTAGCCACTCTTCTGACTTTTACATCAGAATTTTGCCTGATATTGAACTTGACATTAATAGAATAATACAGTACGTACTTTATTGTGGGCCACTTCTTCCATCGGGTTCGGAAGATTTCTCCATGTTGTTGCTCATTTTCCCCTCTAGGTACTAATCTCTTTGTTGCATGAATATCTCAGCATCTGTTTATCCCCATCTTGCCTTTAATGCATCTTTGGATAGCTTTCTGTTGGGGGCTATGCCTGTTCTTTCACATGTCTTTGGTGAGTGTATGGACACATTCTGTTGGATATATGCTTACAAGTGATGCTGCTGCCTGCTAAAGGGGAATTCATGACTTTTGATGAGGTTATTTTGATGACCAGGGGTATCTGGAGGTGGTCTGAGAAACTCTGGTAATTAAGTGACTTGTGTGACTGCAGTTCTGTTTTGTGCTATAGACTGAATTTTGCCCCCTTCGCCCAAATTCACATGTTGCAGCCCTAACTCCAAGGGGACTATATACGGAAATAGGCCTTTTAGGAGATAATTAAGGTTAAATGAGATCATAAAGGTAGGGTCCTAATCTGACAGGATTGGTGGCCTTATAAGAAGAGAAGAGAGAGAAAATTCTGTTTCCACGTGCACACACCAAGGAAAGGCCATGTGAGCACACAGTGAGAAGGTGGCCTTCTGTAAGCCAGGAAGAGAGCCCTTGCCAGAACCCAAACCAGCTGGACCTTCTAGTCCTGTGGTCCCCAACCTCCAGGATTGGTACTAGTCTGTGGCCTATTAGGAACTGGGCCACACAGCAGAAGGTGAGTGGTGGGCTAGTAAGTGAACCTTCATCTGTGTTTACAGCCGCTCCCCATCACTCGCATCACTGCCTAAGCTCCGCCTCCTGTCAGATCAGCAGTGGGATTGGATTCTCATAGGAGAATGAACCCTACTGTAAACTGTGCACGTGAGGGATCTAGGTTGCACCCTCCTTGTGAGAATGCAACCTAGAGAATGCAGGGACTCTCTCACTTAATTGGCATGAAACCCTTTTAAAGTGGGTATTATTGTTATCCTCATTTTATAGAGGAGGAAACTAAAACTTGGTGAAATTGAATGATCTCAGATCATATAACTAGCAGGTTGCAGGGCTAAGATTCAAGCACAGTCTGATTTCAGAGTTTGAAACCACTGTCACACATTCACACATATTCACACACACACTTGCCAGGAGAGAGATGCAGATTTAGTCTTTCCTTATTGATGCTGGAGGAAAGATTTTAGAAGTGAGTAAGATTAGGTTTGGATATTGCAATTGAATGGGTCTGCTGGTGGCCTGATGGTGTGCTGGTTACCTTCCCTTTGTCCTTCTCTGCTCTGTGCCCTGTCACACTGACCTTGTGGACTGTGCCCCCTTAGAGCCCCCTAATGGTTGGCTGCCAGGTGGATCTGACCCAGGGGGATGGTGGCAGGACATCAGAGTGGAGGGAGAGGGCAAATGGAAAACTCCCTCCATGACTTTGGCACCTGCCATGTGGCCTCTCCTTCATCTTCCTGCTCTCTCCCAGTGCTGGTAACTTCTTTGTCTCTCTGGCCTCCGGGGGCAGTAATGGCTTCCAATACTGATAGTCTCTGAATATCTTCAATCTCTGGTTTGTTTCTGTAATCCTATTCAACCATCTGTAGATGGTTCTTCATAAATTCTCTTCATTTGAGCCATATGAGATGAATTCTGTGTCCTCCTAGAACCTTGAACAATACACATGGTTCCAGTTGGACAAACAACCTGGAATTTGGTAAATGTACTGTTAGCAGTTATGATTGTCTTCTTTGGGCTTGTGAACAAGATCACAGTCAATCATCCTGGGGCGTCAGACGTTGGGAGTCGTGGACTTTTTCCTCTCTGGAGCCTGGGAAGATTTGAGGTCTAGACTCTAAGAAAGAGGGCCATAGTCCCATTGGTGGGCAGTTGTCTGGACCCTGCAACAGGGTGACAGGTGGAGGGAGATATTAAGGATAGAAAAGGCTGGTAGGAAATTCACTGTGGAACATCATGGCAATAGACTCAAACCAAGTCAGGCTTGGATTAGTTAATAGTGGTCCAAAAATTGGGAAAAGAGACATGCTTTTCTTTGTAAACTAGTTCATCAGGCTCATAATTTTGCCACTCCACCCACCCCCCAAAAACTCCAAAACCAGAAAACAAAAGCAATGAAAAAGATACGCCAAACTTGAAGTTCAGCCAAAAAAATATATATATATATATTTAGTTGTGACCTCTGAGTTTGGGGCATCAGTGTATTCTGTTAAAATTTTTGTTCACAGTTGACAGCATGTGAATACAAAAAAACAAGAGGAATTGTGCCCAAATGTATCCTCTGCAGTAGACATGCCACTTTTTCTACCTGCCCTACCTCTTTTCCTTTGGAACTCTTTCCCATACTACAGATGATTTGTGGGTTCTGCCTATCAAGGGTTCTCACTACCTTTGCCATGGGGCAGGCACACAACACAGTCTGATAAGATTATTCTGGAACTGTGAGTGGTCTAGGGGTAGACTCAAGGCTAGTCAGAGTTCTTTATTGATAAAGATATGGAGACAGGAGCTTTAAGAGCTGAGTAAACTGGAAGCCATCTTGAGAAAGCTGGAGGCCATCTTGAGTAAGCTGGAAGCCATCTTGAGAAAGCTGGAGGCCATCTTGCTGTCACAAGGAGAAAGTCTTTCAGACAATAGAGCAAAGTAGAGTGAGAGATGGAATGCCCTCAGCTCTATTGTTTGGACTCCTGAAATCAGTTATGCCTGTGGTTCATCCCTTGGACATTCATTCATGTGAGCCAATGATTTCCCCGTTTAAAAAGGAGCTAGTTGTGTTTCTGTTACTCTAAAGTGCAAAGGTCTCCACTAATTTTTTTACCCTTAAGAATAACTAATGCCAATCAATACAAGAGGGTATATCGCCTTTCTCCATAAAGCTTCAAGGAAGAGAGTTCTTGCTATCTCATCTGTTTCAAAAGAGAAAGTCCTCCTTCTCTTTAAATCCCTCTCTAAATCCCTCCCATGGCAATTTAACTAAACTTCCTTTGTTCTTTTTTCAGTTAATGTGTAAAATAGCTGGTTACCATATTCCATAGAGTAATCTTTGTATAGTCTACAGTAGACAATTGTCGACAATTGATGGGCACCCCAAAGCAAGTTTCCTACAGGCTAAGAATTCTAGTAACTTAAGTCTTTCTCAAAGATTTTTTTTTAGTATGCTTCTCTCTAAATTGTAGACCTTTGAACCTTCTCACTTGGCTTGAAAAGGTGGAGGGGGCCTCCAGAAAGTTGTGTGGAAAGTCCTGATTGAAAAAACTTTGTATAGAAGGTCTTTATTCTTAAAAAAATTAAAAATTCAATTACTGAAATTTCAAGACAAGAAAAATGTTGTTAAAGTGAAAAGGCACAAAAAAATTCAGGCAGAAAAAATACATATCTATATCTATAAACACATTTTTGGTTTAGTTTGAAATAGTTTAATAGCAGATGGTGATTTTCTGGGGGTGCAGTTAGTGATTGGGTTTTGCCACCCCATCTATGTGTTGTTGGTGTGGAAAAGGATGTAAAAGAGCCTTTGATATATGGAAGTGGAGGGTCTATGAGGCTCATCATTGCCTGAATCTTCATGATCATAAGTAGAGGCTTGGTCGCTCCCAGGCACTGTGGAAATTCGCATCTTGAGAATCAGGCCAAAAGTACTAGAATTGCTGGGAGTATGTCTCATGCCAGGAAGCTTTAATTAAAGAAGAGGAAGTATGGATTTCCTTAAAGAAAGACCTCTGTTAAAGATCTATTTTTGACCTTAATGAATATGCTATTACTTTAAAAGTCTTTTGGGTAAGACCCAAGAACTTACCATGAGATTGCTATCTTCTATGTTTAACCTAGGAACATAATACAAAATACTTTAAATAGAAAACTTGTTAAGTTTAAAGAGGATTCTTCTCTTGGTAAAATAATGTTCAGAACAATTAACTTTCAATTTGCCTTAATTACTTTGAAACACACATAACGTTTTCAAACACCAAAATGACACTGTGCCCCAGGGGTCCTGGGGGTAGGGTTGAGGTAGGGGGGCCTGGTTCCTCAGATGAACTGTCATTTCTGATATGCGGCAAATCTTGAAGGCATATCCACCAATCAACTGTTTAAAAAAACCTCAAGTCCTCCTTCTCCCCATTTCCCCTCTTACCTAACTTCTAAGTATAATTCAATCATAGGTTTGCGTTTAATTAAATCACTACCACTAGCTTAGAGAACAGTATCTATTCCTGGTTAGCTAAATTATTTGGAGGTGAATTGAACATTTAGCAAAGTGGCTCACATCCATGTCTGCACGTTAGCGTTACCTGGGGAGCTTTTAAAAAAAAACGCCAATATCCTGGTTCCACTCCCCGAGGTTTTGTTTTAATGGGGATGGGAAGGAAGGCAGAAGCTATTAGTATTTTTTTAAAGATCTGCACAATTTTAACCTGCAGTCAAGGTTAAGAGTTACTGATTTAGAGGTTGAAAATAATCGAACCACCAGTGCAAAAGCAACTCACCAGGAAGAAGATGGTTTCACAGGAAGAGCACGGGATTCAGAGTTGAGGGTTTTAATTCTGCGTCTCCTCTTTGTTCACTGTTTGGACGTGATCAAGTACACGGCCTCTCTGCGCATCATTTCCTCATTGGTAAAATTGGGATAATTATGCTCATCTTGCAGGGAGGGTTATTTTTCTTTTTTTCCTTTTTTTTTTTTTTTGAGACAGAGTCTCACTCTATTGCCCAGGCTAGAGTGCTGTGGTGTCAGCCTAGCTCACAGCAACCTCAAACTCCTGGGTTCAGGCAATCCTCCTGCCTCAGCCTCCCAAGTAGCTGGGACTACAGCCTCCCAAGTAGCTGGGAGTTTCACCATGCCCGGCTAATTTTTTCTATATGTTTTTAGTTGTCCAATTAATTTCTTTCTATTTTTAGTAGAGACAGGGTCTCACTCTTGCTCAGGCTGGTTTTGAACTCCTGACCTTGAGCGATCCGCCCACCTCGGCCTCCCAAAGTGCTAGGATTACAAACGTGAGCCACCGCGCCTGGCCAGGGAGGGTTATTTTGAGGGGAAAAAGCATCTAGCACATGGGGGAACATCTATATCAAAAGCTACTGTTAATGTGTCATCAACTCTGCCTGGAAAAACCATTTTCTCCCTTGTTTCCCATATTTGCCTCCACTGTGCCAATAGAAATCCAAATCTGCACTGTTCTTGGAGACCCTGAATTCTCTGAATGGGCATAGATGGCCCTAAAAGCAACACTGAGGTTGTGGAGTCTTGGGGTTGCAAACACCTGTTACTTCCAAAGCTTTACTGAGAACACCTGAAGCAGCATGGCTCAGTGCAATGAGTCCACAGGTCTGAGTCCAGCTTTCTTACAAACTAACTGTCATACTATCTCTGTTACTATGTAAAAGTTATTAACCAGCTCTGGCCCCTCCATTTCTGCATTGGTAAAATGGGATTAGACTCACTCAATTTTCTTTCAATAATAGGAGTCTATGAACTTTAAAGAGCCTGTCTGACCCCAACCAGACAAGCCTGCAAATATTTTTACCTGTCTACAGGAGAAACAGTGTCCAAGGAGCTTCTGCAGTAAACAGGTCCCATGAAGAGCGTGGATAATTTTTCTTCTGAAAAGCTAGTTCTTTGGCAATTAACAGTGGGAAGGGATTCCACCCTGACTTCTGGCTTGAGGAAAGAGTACATGAATCTCCCGATCAATCTTGATGGAGAATGAGGTCTTACCATTGATCTCAGGGTCAAAATGAGACCACATCAGAGCCTCCAGGGAGATGAAGTTTGTGGTTGCCAGGAAAATCTTCTTTATTGAATCCACAGGACATAGAGAATAAATTTCCCATGTAAGATTTAGACTGAAATTGTGAGTGCTGATTGCACCTTTAGAAGCTCTCTGGGCCAACAGTTTTCAGACTGGACACACATCAGAATTACCTGCAGAATGTATTAAAGCCCAGGTGCCTGGACCCCATCCCCAGAGCTTCTGATTGAGTGGGTCTGAGGGAGCCCTAGACTTTGCTTTTCTAACAAGTTCCCAGGTGACGCTGGTGATGTTGGTCCTGGGATTGCACCTTTAGAACCACTGGGTTTTACTCCACAAACATCTGTGTTACTACAAATCACCTGGAACACCTGTTAAAAAATTGCAGGTCCCTTTGGTGGAGAGTGTGGTTTAGTAAATTGACAACAAGGCCCAGTTTGTTCTTATTATCAGAGGCGGTGAGGAAATCCTGAGTCAGCCAACTACCCATCAATTGTGTTAGGATCACTTGGGGAAGCTTTTAAAAAATGCTGATTGATTCCTAGAATTGATTCCCAAGATTCTGATTCTGAAGAGTGAGGCTGAGAGAGTCTGCATTTTGGAAGCTTCTCAGATGATTCTGATATATAAATAAGTTTTCTTATTTTGTAGGCAAGAACCCTAGGGAGGGGAAGGCATTGCTCTGGGCTAATGGCAGACAGTGTGCTAGAACCCACATGGCCTACATCCCTGTGCTCAGTCCACACTGCCATATTCCATCTTGTCTGGTCAGTCAGAGTCAATAGTTATATCATCTCCCATTGACTTTCAGATGGAGAAGTCCAAGGAATTTGATATTGCACTAAGTTCCAACACCAATTCCCTGACACCAGCCAGGTGTGGTAGCTCATTCCTGTAACCCCAGCACTCTGAGAGGCCGAGGTGGGAGGATCATTTGAGCTCAGGGCTTCAAGACAAGCCTGAGCAAGAGTGAGACCCCATCTCTACAAAAAATAGAAAAATTCCAGGTGTGGTGGCACCTGCCTGTAGTCCCAGCTACTCAGAAGACTGAGGCAAGTGGATTGCTTGAGCCCAGGACTTTGAGGTTGCAGTGAGCTATGATGATGCCACAGCACTCTAGCCAGGGTGACAGAGCGAGACTGTGTCTCAAGAATTACAAAAAAAATTGATACCAACTGGGAGAATTCAATTCAATTTTAACACTACCTGGCATTAGTGTCAGATACCAACTTCAAGGGCAAGCATCCCAGTAAGACACCCCTGCCCTCACATACCAGTCACAAGTGGGGTCTCCGGGATACCCACGTTTCTGTCTAATTTGGCTACAAATTTGGAGCTTCCCACCAGACAATCCCTTCAAGTTTGGTAACTTGCTGGAATGCCTCACGGAACTGAGGAAAGTGCTATACTGCCTATTACTGCTTTATTATAAAGAATACAAATGAACAAACAGGTCTGGAAGGGTCTTCAGCTTTGGTGTCTGTGGAAATCCACCACCCTCCTGGGACATTGATATGTTTGTTCACCAATGAGGAAGCTCTCCTGAGCTTTGGTATCCAGAGTTTTTATGTGGGTTTCATTATGTAGACATGATTGATTAAATCATAGGCCATGTAATCAGACTTAATCTACAGTTGCCCTCCCCTCCACAGAGATTGGGGTAAAGGCTGAAAACTCCACCCCTCCAGCCACATGCTTGGTCTTTCTAGTGTGGCCAGACCCTCTCTTGAAGCTATCTAGGGGGCCCGCCATGAGTCACTTCATTAGCATAAACTTAGGTGTCCTTGGAAAAAATCTCCTTGTGAATAACAAAACACATTCCTACCAGGAAATTCCAAGGCTATGTGCCATGAACCTGGGACAAAGACTAGATCTATTTTTTTATGATGTCACTTGCACCTACCTTCTCCCAAACTCAGCCTCCCTTATAAAAACGCAGCTCCTTAGGTTCCCACCTTCCTGTCCCTTGCCATTTATAAGGAATAGAGCAATTCAGCACATCCAAACGCATATTGCACAACTGCTCAGCTCATTACACACCGTTTTCCTTGCCTTTGTAGAAACAGCCTCTGGGTTCCAATTCTGCTTAGACCCCTGAGCAATGTTATTTCTCTCTGGAAATGTATAAGAGATTTGGCTTCTGGCCACACAGTTCCCAGTTGTAACTTGCTCATTCCAAGTAATGCTGTTCAGAGACACAACTCAGTTAATAATACCTTTTGTTTATTGCGTTACAACTTTCAAAATACTCTTACATTTCTAGTTTTGACCCCACAATGAACAACCCTGTGACATCGGCAGAGAAATGTAATAATAATGACCCTATTTTTCATTCGGCAAACGTTGAATGCTTGCTGTGGATGTGCTCACACAATTCTAGCTACTGAGACACAAAGAGGAACAAAATCTGGTCCCTCCTCTCATCAGATTGGGAAGCCATTGCTGAGATAAATGTAGCAATTTGCTCAAAGCCACATAGACCTTTTAGCTCTTTTCTTTGTGCTTTTTCTACTACCTGGTGCCAGAAGCAGGAGCCTTTTAGTAGAAGAGTCTCTAGGGCCAGGCTGAAAAAATACAGGGTGTGTCAAGGAACCTGTCAAGGACATAGTGGGTGATTCTGCAGGGTGCACTGGCCCAATGTGGTCTTTCTCCTTGTGTTAGCTTCCTGTGGCTTTTGTAAAAAATTGCAACAAACTTGGCAGTTTAAAACAACAGAAATTTGGTCTCTCACAGTTCTGAAGGCCAGAAGTCTGAAATTAGCATTATTGGGCTGAAATCAAGGCATTAGCAGGGCTGCACCTTCTCCAGAGGCTCCAGGGGAGAACCTGTCCTTTGCATCTCCCAGCTTCTGGTGGCTGCCGGCTTTCCCTGGCTTGTGGCCGCATCACTCCAATCTTCAAGGCTGACATCTTAGGACCTTTTCCTGTTCTACTTTCATACCACCTTTGTGTGTGTGTGTGTGTGTGTGTGTGTGTTTGTAAAATTTCCCTCTGCCTCTCTCTTAAAGAACACTTCTGATGGCATTTAGGGTCCATCTGGATAATCAAAGACTTTTTCCAAATAAGATAACATTTACAAGTTCCAGGGACCGTTGGGGGTCGTGTTTGAGCCTAGTACACACCTGCAAACCGCACACTTGGAGAGGTCATAAATCTTTATCTTTTAATCTCCAAAAGAACTCCATTCAGAGGTCAGAACACTGCATTTGGAAGTGACCATGGAAAATCCAGTCCAAGGCAGGCCCAGAGAGGGGAGAGCCTATCATAGGTTACTTGTGCAGAGTTAATGGCCATGGGAGGATCTGGCCTCCAGTTTTCCAGTCTAGTGCTGTTTTTGCAAAGTTTTCCACTGAGATTGGGAATGGGCATGTCTCTTACATACACTCTGCTTCCTCCCCTTCTCCTGGGTCTCTCTCCAAAGGCCTGTCCTGACCCCTCTGTGAGAGGGCAGGGAGATGGAGGGTGGGCAGGAGCTTCCAGTCTGGTCTGGGGCTGGAGAGGGCAGACAGTGGGCACTGTCCATCCGGCAGTGGGGAAGACCCTTGGTCTATTCCCAGTGAAACCAGTGCCAACCATTCCTTTCCCTCTCCCTCTAGGAAGAACTGCAACAGACATTCACCAGGGGAACTGGTTCATAGCCTCCCCTTCTAATCCCAGGCTGCCAAAGCTGATAAGAGGCCAGAGCAAAGTCATTGCCACATCTCTTTAGAGCCAGGCTGCAAGGCAGGGCCCTGGGAACACAGAAACGGAGGAGCCTTTGAAGTGCAAATTCAGAACTGCTGAAGCCTCTTGGTTCTTTAAAAGGAGATTTCCTCCTAGACACTGGTAAGATAGAAACTCTGAAAGTTTCATATTACACAGCATAAAAGCCAAATACTAGCAGTGGGCTAGCCTGGAAGGACAAAGACATATGAAAGAAACCTCATGGACTTCCCCAAATTGGCTTCCCCTGCCCAGATGGCTGCTAGCAGCCTCACTGTTCTCTGCCCCCCAGGCTGGAAGCCTTTGTTCCCAATGGAGGACAATGAAGGAGAACAAGGAATTCTCCACTGTGCAGGGTATCCAAACATTTGGCGGATCTCAGAGACTTGCTGTCTGCAGTTCATCTCACATCAATCCCTTCCTTTTAATCTTCACTGCCCTGTTCCTGGTCCTCACTTCCTAATCCCCCTTTTAATTTCAATTGTAAAGTGAAGGATCTAGAGCCAAGGAATGTTAAGAAAGCAGCTCTAGAAGCTGTAAAGGACAAGAAAAAAGTTCTCCCCTACAGCCACCTTGATTTTGGCCCAGTGAACCTAATTTTGGACTTCTGACCTCCAGAACTGTACAAGAATAGATGTATGTTGTTTGAAGTCACCACGTTTGTGATAATTTCTTTTAGCAGCCACAGGAAACTAATATAGGTTGTTTCCAACTTTTTGAAATGGAAAGTATTTTTTTACCTTCTCTCTCTTTACTGAAACCCTCGACTCCAATCCCCCTTGGCTTCTATCTCCCTACACAGCCACTCCTCTGCTCCAGGGCCTTTAATGACTCTTCACTTCTGGAATTCTATTGCTCAGAGTGGTTGTGTCCTGTTCCTGGTTCCATAGTCTCAAGTGCCCTGATTACTAACTCTGCTGGTTCTCATAATAGTTAAGTCCCAACTTTTGACCTTCTGATGCTGTACCTACTGGGAAAAGGAGCATGAATCATTGGCTAACAGGTAAAGTTTGGGGTTTTAACTAATTATTTTAGAGTTAGTCACTGTCTTAGTCCATTTGTGTTGCTATAAAGAAATAGTTGAGGCTGGATAATTTATAAAGGAAAGAGGTTTATTTGGCTCACGGTTCTGCAAGCTGTACAAGAAGCATCGTGCTGGCATCTGCATCCACTGCCTCCTCTCATGGCTGAAGGAGAAGGGGAGACAATGTGTGCTGAGATCACATGGTGGGAGAGGAAGCAAGAGAGAGAAGAGAGGTGCCAGGTTTTTTTTTTTTAAACAACCAGCTCTCTTGGGAACTAATAGAGTGAGAACTCACTCTCCCCACCCCCCTGGAGGGCATTACTCCATTTATGAAGGATCTGTCTTCATGACCCAAACACCCGCCATTAAGCCTCACCTCCAATATTGGGGATCAAATTTCAACATGAGATTTGGGAGATGAACATCTGAACGTAGCAGTCACTTAATGTACCAAGCCTCAATTTCTTCATCAGGAATGTGGGCTACAGCGCACAAGCTCAAGCCATTGAATTTATCTCATGGAGATGAATGAAATAAGCCTAGACTAAGGAGCCACCAAAGACAAAAATACAGAAGGGTTAACAGGGTGTTTTTGGGTATGTGATGCTGATAAGATCTCCAAGAGGCAGTGGTACAGATAGAACTGGTGTCTTGTCTGAGCTGATCCTATACTCTAGAAGGAGATTTGAATGATTAAAAGAAATTTTATGGCCTACAAGCCTTTCCTCACCCCAGAGACAGAAGCAGGGTTAGCTGTTTCCCACTGCTCAGGGTAGGAACAGCTAACGCAGTGGAGGGACCAAGGCCAGGGGATGCAAGTCTCTGCCCCTCTCACACTGTCCATTTGAATTTCAGAGATTTACTGCTTCCTCCCAAATAAAAAGAAAGCCATTGAAAGAGCTCAGTCCAGACAGAGGATCAAGAGGAAGGCATCATTTCTCAGCCTTAACACTATTTGTTTATCTTGGGCCCATTGTCAGTAACCCCTGAGAGTGAAAGCAAGACTGGTCCATTTCATTTTCTGATTCTCCAGTTTATGACATCATTAAAATTAATTTAGCACTCATCTCAGCACATAAGGAGCAGGCCGTGTTGAGGAGGCAGTGTTCCTGGAAAAGTACTGCTGGAGGGTCTGCGTGTGTTCTCTCTGTCAGCATGGTGCTAAGAATTCCCATGCAGGTGCTGAGAATTCCTGGAATGTTAGCTGGGACAATTGTGCCATTGTGGTGGTAACCACCTGTCCCCAGCACCACTGTTCCTCAGTAGAAGGCACTGCTGAACTAAGCTAGTGCTTGGAGTCAGAGAGGAGAAAGTAAGACAACTTGCACATTTATTTCTTTTGGATTAAAGAGGAAGTGGGGATTTCCATTTCTATCATCTGATTGGGATGATGAAAAAGTTCTGGAAATGGATAGTGGTGAAGGTTGCATGATATTGCTGAAGGTACTTAATGCCACTGGAAAAAATGGTTAAAATTTTAGGGATAAATTATATGTTATGTATGTAACATTTTTTGAAAAAGGAAGTGGGTTGGCTTACCCACAGACAAGTCCAACCATAAGGAGGAAGGTAATTTGACACTTGCCACCATGCTGCTTTTTGATTTCAAATGCTACACTGAACAAGTGACCTTCTGTCCTTTCTGCAGGGTTGACTTGTCTTAGGAGCAGTGACAGAGCTGCCTCGTATTGTTGGGACCATACAAGTGCTTGCAGGGATTCTAATTCTGGGATATTTGAGAATAAACAGAGCTCCCATAACTCCAAACAATTCAATATTGTTCAGGAAGGCTTGAACCCCTTTTATCCTCCCAAAAATGTATAGAAAAGAATTTGTCTCTGGCATGGATCATCCTCCTTTTCCTGTGGAAATAATAAACAATTCATTCCATTTAGTGTAGTTATTCAAAAAAATTTTTGTACACCAACTTCTCTTTTGACTTTTCTTTTCCCAGCTGGATTCTTTGGAGCTGAACTAGGTAAGAGCTTTTGAATTTCTGGCCCATCCTCACTCCCCTCTGCTGTATTTGGGCCTGGGAATGTTTTCACACCCCCAGAGACTACTAGAATCTCGAAGTTGGAAGAGACTGGAAATGTCCCCTTGTCTGACCTCCCATGCAGTGCCTGTCCAATGGTCAGTCTTTGGCCAGACCCTTCTGTAGTGGCTCCTATCTTTGACAAAGGTCCCACCCTGTGGCCATCACTCGCCCTAGCTCCTCAAAGATCCCCTCAGACTTAAACAGATGCTCAGACATAAATTAGGTTTCAGATACAAAGACAGTTTTAAAGCATCCTCCACCAATCTCTATTTCCGTATTGGATTTAGATTGGGTTATTTGCATCTTCCAGGAAGACTTTGCACGTTCAGATCAATTCACATTTTCTACTTGTAATTTCTGGCTGGAACTTACACATGGAAGCTGAGTCACCTCTGTCTCTCCTGGAGTCTGAGCTGGCTGTTACCAAGACCTTCTTCATTATTCAAACTCATTCACATGAATACCAAAGGCAACACTAGATGGTTGCGGAAGATTTCCATCTTCACAGGTCATGAAATGCACCTGCATTGGGATACTTTTTGTTTACCACCTACACTAAAGATTTACAACTGCTTAAGTGTTATATTTCCAATGATTATGTTCTGAATGAAAGCCTCCTGCCCGAGGCAAGGACAACTTCTTTATTCACATTGAAAATGACAGCAGGTAAAAGGGCAAGAATTTTTTAAAAAAATCCCACTTTTAGTATATTCAGACTGAAAATCTTATATTAAAATAAGACCTTTAAAGTGTTCCCTTTCACTGTTCATTTGGGAAGATATTTCACAGATAGTATAGACACTCTGAAATGTTGCCTGGCCTGAAATCTTTTATCTGTAAGTTTAGAAGAACAAAGGGTATAACATATGGAAAAGAGAAACCAGCAGTAAAAAGGCACAGTTAAGGACGGGTACGGGAATGCAAATTATGATTTTAGCCTCGAAATATTTCTGGTCGGTTTCTACCCAAGGAGGACCATATTTGGGTGCGGGACGGAGATTGCATATGGGGCAATTTCAGGGAAGAGGTGATGCCCCGACAACCACGTAGAACTGCAAGCTTTGCGCATCCCAGGTTTTTACCAAAGCCACACTTTTTAAAAGAAATGAGGAAGAGGACTTTTCATGTTTACAAAGTCATGGTCAGTATGATTTGAATTGTGTTCCCCCCAAATTCATATACTGAAGGCTTAACCCACAGTATCTCAGAATGTGATCTTATTTGGAGATAGGGTCATTGCAAATGTAATTAATTAAGATGATACTTAAATTTTACTGGAAGAGGGTGGGCCCCTCATTCACTATCCCTGGTGTCCTTGCAAAAGGAGGAAATGTAAACACAGAGACAGGCATGTGTAGCCAGTGATACAGCCAGTGTGAGGGAAACTGATGCTTTCCTGACAGCCCTGAGAAGGAACCAGCCCTATTGACACCTTGATCTTGGACGTCTATCTTCTCAAATTGTGAGAAAATAAAGTTCTGTTGTTTAAGCCACCCAGTTTGTGGTACTTTGCTATGGAAACCCTAACAAACTCATGCAGTGGCCAAACTGGAAGCATTTAGTGCAGTGTTTTATTTTTGCAAAGTCATAGAAGCTGTAATACCAAAAGGTACAATTTTATTTTGAAAGCATTTATGACTAGAAATGGTTTTTAATGTCTTGATTTCTAATTTATTGCTCATATACACTTCTCACTTATACATGTAGATTTTTGTATAATTCATTGAGTCTTATTCTACTTCCGATTCCTTATGTTTGGAAGTCCTGTACTCAGACCTTGAAAACGTCTCCAAAGATTTAAGAATCTTGACATCTCAGTTCTATCACGTTAAAATATCACATCCAAGGGTCCTTATGACATGCCACCTTTGACCTTCATATCTTTTTCACCTTTCTACCTTTATTAATGGGCTTGTTACACACCTCCTTGGTTTCCAAAAGGCTGCATGTCTCTGGGGTTATAACAGAAAGGTCCATGGTTACTTCCACAGGTAGCTGGATGTGGCTTCTTCACTTTGCTGGAAAGGGTCTGGGGCAATTCTAGGGACTCTGGTGAGGTGCCTGGCAGTAGACATCTTGCTCTTTTCTGTTCACCTATCATATTTGCTTTTAGGAGGAACATGGATGATCCCTGTCTGTTGATACATCTCTAAATCTCAAATTGTAACTGCATTCTACCATTGCATGGTTTGGCATTTTACCCTTACAATATGACTATACACTTTTGAAGTATCATTTTCTCCCCAAATTATTTTGATGTTGAGCAAATTAAAACTGTCACATTTAGTAGTTTGTATTTCTCTGTAGATACATTGTCACTAAATTGGCAATTTGCAGGTGAATAGAGTTGTTCTTATTATCCGTCTGGTAATCCATACTTCTTGACTGTTTGGGTTGTATGAACTGGAATTTTCCGTGGTAAAGACATGGGTGACATGGCAAAGTGGGAAGTGCAGTGCGCTGAATGTCATATAGCCACACTCTAGAAAGTTCTTCCAATGTCAGGCACTTTCCTTCTCTTCTCCATCTCTCTTGCACAACAAATGAACAACCTGCCCAAGAACAAGTCTGGTCTATCCCACGCCTGCCAGTTCCTCACACCTGTGGATCCTTCTCCTCATCTCCCTTGCTCTGGGGCTGAAGTTATCATCATGTAAATTAACTTAGCCTCTCCTGGGCTTTCTCAGATGTCATTTCCACTCCTATATAGATCAGCAGTCTTCAAATATTTTTAATATCCAATCCATAAAAACTGACCAGCAGAGAAAGAGAAAGAGAGTGTAAAAATATTCATATACTACTACTGATGTATATATCTTGTCCATTATAAGACAAACATAGAAGAAATTTTTAGAATTTGAGACAAAAGTCATATATATACCTCAAAATATACATGCATATTTTAAAGTAATTTGTTATTTATTGACAAGATGACAAAACTTTCCTCTCACTATGAAACTTGTCAATAATTTTTAGTGAGAGTGGTATGACCGAATAAGCTTCATTGTTTTAGACTATATTGGTTTAATACTTGTGATACAGTGATTCCAAGTTCAGGGATTTTTTTCTCCCACCCTCTCTCTTTCCCTTCCTTTCTTCCTTTCTCTCTCTCTGTCTCTCTCTCTCTCTCACTTTCTTTCTTGGCTTTTCTGCTTATTGCAGCTGAAAAGTTCTCTCACAAAGATGCACCAAACCAGATGGAACAAATACTCCTTCAGATGCTCATTTTCATTCCACTGGTGGATTATGCAAAGGTTTCTGTTTAAATTCTCCTGGTAAATTTCATTTCCTTTGATGTCAATAAGCTGCTTTTCTTAACTGGTCATAAGGTACAGTAGTCCCTGCTTAGACACGGGGGTTACGTTCCCAGACCCCCAGTGAATGCCTAAAACCTCAGACAGCACCAAACTCTGTATATACTACTAATATGTTTTCTCCTATACATACACATCTATGATAGAGTTTAATTTATAAATTGGGCACAACAAGAGATTAACAAAAATAACTAATAGAATGGAACATTTATAACAATGTGCTGTAATAAAAGTTCTGTGAGTGTGGTCCCTTTCTCTCTCTTCTCTCCCTCTCTCTCAAAATATCTTGTACTGTACTGTAGGTAGCTGAAACCACAGAAAGTAAAATCACAGATAAAGGAGGAGACTACTGTATTTCATTTTGGTACTTTTAACAAATAGGTTCAAAACTCACTGGAGCTCTGCTTAAAAGAATTCTTAACAGATTTTGTGATAGCTTTTCTTTAAGTGTACTGATAATGAGTTTTTATAAGGGACACACAGATTTTTTAAGATTAAAAAATCACATAAATATGGAAATTTTTCCAAATATCCACTTTCAAATTGTTCTTTTCGTAGCATATATTTCTTCAAAAAGCACTTTATTACAGATTGGGCAACCTCTTTTAAAATCTGTCATTCATCTCTGATTTTTTAAAATAACCCATGACGTGGGCAGACAAAGAGTCCACCAGGTAAACAGGATAAATGTCAGATTTTCCATTTTCTGGATGTTCTCTTGTGTTTGCATTATTATTATCTTCAATGGGTTATTTGAGTTGTTGAGACATTTTTTAGATCAGAGTTTTCTGTAGTAAAGACATAGGCAATTCCTTGAAAGAATTGTTTTAAGCCACTTGTTTACTTTGTAAGGATTAGTTTAATCTAGATAACATGCCCTATAAGTCTACTTAACCAGGGACATGTCCTCTGAAATATCTTCCAATAACCTGATAGCTCATGGCTAAGCGAGGGCCGCCATCAACCGTCTTGATCGAAGAACCTCCACTCTTTTCTTAAGTTACTGAGAATATTACAGGAGTCCCATGACCATGTTTGGGACATATAGACTAAGTGGGAATGCCAATTTCAATATATAGATTAATATCAGTTCAGTTAAACTTCTATAATTTTGATTGAATTAAATATGAGTGGAAGTTTTAACATTATCTCTTACACCCCCATGAATCAATGCTGGACACCCTGTTTTGGAGATCTAGATCTAAAGTGGTTGAAAGGGCCACGAAATCCTTTAAAACCTAAAAAAAATGATTTATTTTTTAAAAAATTGACAAATAAAAATATATTTATTTATGGTGTGCAACATGATGTTTTGAAATACGTATACATTGTGAAACAGCTACATCAAGATAACGACCATATGTACCATCTTGCATAAGTCCTTTCTGACTTTTTATTAGATTCTGCCGTATTGCTTGCAATAGTTTTGGGAAACACAGGGGTGATAGGGTTTCTTTGCCATTGTACAGGCAGAGAAACTCACAGTATAAGGCATCTGGGTCACTTCCAGGATTGTGGATTACTGGGACCATCTCTTATTTCATTACCTCCGATCACTAAGTGAGTCTTTGCTCCATTTTCATCAAGATGAGCTGTCCTTTTATAATAGCCCCAGTGGGACTTCCAAACATAAGCCGGAATATCCCACAGCAAAAAAATTGCTACGTCTATCACATTTGTTAGGATTTCTTTTTGGTCAATTATTAATAAAAAACAGCTGTCAAAAGCACCACTTGGCAAGGCTCATAAAGGTAAGGTTCAAACTGTCTCTAATGATTACTCAATCATGATTAAGCCAATCAAAAAAAACCTTCCTCTTTCCCAGAGTCCTGGGTATGTCACAAATGCTGTTGAGGTTCCAACAAGTTCTGTTCTTCGATAAAAGAAGAGCCATATTTGGAAATTGTTACTACCCTTTATTTTTCAATACACACACACCCCTAGATTGATTTCTTTCTGAGTGATGTGTAAGGGAATAAAAAAGTCATTTGCTAAATATATGAATATGTGCTAGTGTGACTGGGTAGAAGTCAGCAGTTTTAGACATTTCATATAATGTTAATTGCAAGTAACAGGCTCCCAATTGCAATGACTTAAAAAGTGATGCTGTAGAAGAAAGTGTGGTCCCAGAATCTCCCTGTTGCAGTGTTAACCGGTGAGATTGTTCGAAATCTGATGATTTTCAGGTCCCTCCTGTAGGATTCCAATATAATAGAGCCAAAACAGGGACTTTCCAGGTGATTCTTATGGACATTGGAGTTTGAGAACCACTGATCTTGGCTGTGTGTCAATAGAAATAAACAATATCAACTCAAGTGTGTACGTTCTGCAGATCTGCGCCACCAGAAACAACCACTTATTAACTCTAAATCCATTCCCAGCTCCTGCTCATGTCCCAGTGCGTTCTGGGAGTAGGCCATCATCACAGCAATGACCCTGTTTCCGCCAGACTTTCAACTGCCACCATCCTGATCCGCCACCTGCGTCACATCTCATTAGGTTCTGTGGATGAGGCATGGCACTTGTCACGGGCTGACTCACACAAGGGCAGGAACTTGGCAGGACAGGCTGAGCCAAAGCAAAAAACAGAAATGAACCAAGATACAAGCCTTCTAGAAAACCCTCTCAAACAAAACCAGCTCTGTGGAGTGACTTCTCAGCTGCAAAGTGAGAGAGGAAGGCAGGGCAAGCTTGGCCACTAAGGAGGCAAAGCCTGACAGGTCTGGGGCTGGGATGGCAGAACAATGGGACAGAGATAGTAGGTCCAGAATCAGTTTCTTTGACATGCATTTCCCAGCATGTGTTCCATGGAACACTAATCCTATCCAATGCTCCAGGAATAAAGGGTTTCATGGTTAAAATCCTTTCTTAGATATTTCAAAGTCTTTTTTTTTTTAACTCTTTATTTTGAAATAGCCTGGCATGGTGGCACACACCTGTAATGTCAGCTACTCTCGGGAGACCAAGACGGGAGGCTCACTTGAGGCCACAAGTTCAAGACCAGCCTGGGCAACATACAGAGACCCCATGTCTTAAAAAAAAAAAAAAAAAGAAAAAAACCTTTTTATTTTGAAATAATCATAGATTTGTAGGAGGTTGCAAAATAGTACACATGGTCTCATGTATTCTTCACCCAACTTCCCTTGTAGGGATGTTTTATTTAGCTGTAGGACAGTATCAACTGGGAAATTGACCTTGGTACAGTGCTGTTAACTTGACCATGAGCCTCATTCAATTTTTACCATTTTTTTAAATTCAATTGACTGACTTTATTTATATGTCACGATGTATTTCTTCCTTAGAGGATAAGAAACCCCTACATGATATTAAATACTGTGATGTGAGTTATGTATTTTTCTTTGTGTATATGGAAGAATTAGAAAAAAAAGTACAGCTATATTTATTGTGAGAAAATCTATCCAGATTATTCACCCTATGCTCCACTCCAGAAATTATTCAAGGTAGGGTTTATTTCTCCATGTGTCCAAGAAGGTGAGCAATTTTAAAGCACCTACAACAATGTCAACCACAGGAAGAAAAATGGCGAAGTAAAGTTTTTACCATTTTTTACATGAATTCATTTGTGTGTGTGTCTATACAGTTCTATGCACTTTTATCCCATATGTAGATTTGTGTAACCACATCACCATGAAGGATACCACTCCTTTGTATTTGCACCCCCGTAATCCCTGTCCTCTGGGAACTACTGATCTGTTCTTCATCTCTGTAATTTTGTCATTTCAAGAATGTTATATAGATGGAATCATACAGTATGTAACCTTTTGAGATTGACTTTTTTTTACTAAGCATGAAGCCCTTAAGATTGGTGCAGGTTATCACATGTATCAACAGTTTGTTCCTTTAATTGGGAAGAAGTAGTTCATGGTATGACTGTATCATAGTTTAACTTCACCATTGAAGGACATTTGGGTTGGTCCCAGTTTGGGGCTATTATATATAAGGATGTTATGAACATTTGTGTACAAGTTTTTGTATGAACCCAAGTTTTCATTTCTGCAGGGTAAATGCCCAAGAATACAATTGCTTGGTTGTATGGTAGTTGCGTGTTTAGTTTTAAAGGAAACAGCCAAGGTACCGTTTTACATTTTCCCCAGCAATACATGAGAAATCCAGTCTCTCTACATCTTCTCTTACATCATCATTGTTCTTAGTTGTTCTAACAGGTGTGTAGTGATGTCTCATTGTAATTTTAATTTGCATTTCCTTAATGGCTAATGATGTTGACTATTTCTTTATGTTCTTATTTTCATCCATATCTCCTCTTTGGTGAAATGTCTGTTTGTGATTTTTCTTATTTTATAACTAGATTATTTAGGGTTTTTTTGGTAACTGCTGAGTTTTAAGGGTTCTTTATATATTCTAGATTCTAGTCCTTTGTCAGATATGTGGTTTGCAAATTTTCATTTGCTTAACTGTGTTTTTCAAGCACAAAAATCTTTCACTTTGATGAATTCCAATTTTTTTATGGATTTCATTTTGGTGTCATGTCTAATAACCTCAGTCCTGAAAATTTGCAGTTATGTTTTCTTCTAAAAGTTTTATAGCTTTACTTTTACATTTAAATCCGTGATCCATTGTGAGTTAATTTCTATATAAGGCATGAGATTTAGGTCGAGTTTCATTCTCAATGCTTTTGCACATATTAAGGGCTAATTAAAGTTCCATAATCAAAGAAATTTACTTTTCAGTTTTACCAGAGTTTCTGAAACTTGGCGATGTATTTACATAGCAAGTATTTATTAGGAACTTTCTATGTACAAGGCACAGGGTTGGATACCGAGAATATGGGCAGAACCTCTGTTCTTTATGAACTGTTTCATTATTCCTTTGCACACATCTATTATTTATTTGCACAAAACCTTCAGGACTATATTTTATGGAAATCCTTTAGGAAATTCTGCTTGAGATAGCAGACAGACTGAGAGGCTGAGTCAGATGGCCGAGGCAGAGAGATGCAACGTCAGAGCAGTGCACAGGCGACAGCCTCATCTGTCAGAAACCTGGACTCAAAGCCAGAAGGAGAGACAAAAGAGAGACCTGGAGCTGGAGCGAGAAGGCCGGGGATGAGATTACACATCCAGGTGGAAAGGAGTTGTTGGTGCTCAGCTCACTTTTTTGAAGATCTGAGATGCCTTTATCTTTTCTTGCTTGCCAGGCAGCTCAATGTCAGTGTCTGGCAGGATCTAGCTAGGTTTACTCGCACACACGCACACACACACACACTTTTTTTTTTTTCTTAAAAACCATTCTTTTTAAATGTAAAGGTGTTTCTTTGTCGGTATCAGTTTAGGGGTAAAACACGCGGTCACAGTAACATTCACAATACGATCATCTGGCCTTTCCAGACACCTCACATCCTCTCAAATCACCATGGAAGTGTCCACGTGTTGTCTGTGCTCGTTGCTCTCTCCTGGTGGCTTTAAGAATGACACTGTCACTCTTTCCTGCTCCGGCTCACCGTGGCGGCAACGCAGGGGCACTTCAACACAGATGCTTGTGTTAAAGATGCTGCTCATGCAGCTGGTTCTTGCTCTGCCCACACCAAGAAAACTAACATCCCCGTCATAGTCCTCCTTCCAATGCAGAGAGCATTTCCAATGCTCAGCTTTGGGTATTTTCTCACTATGCTTTTGCCTGTTGTTTTGTTTATGACATGGGCATTTGTCCAGTCACTGACCTGAAGTGCAGTATCCATTACTGAGTCACCTCCCTCTCTGACTTTGACTCATGATCTAAGAACAAGCGTGTCCTTGCTTGTCTCCCTGAGGTGCACCAGTGCCTCTTGCAAATAGATCTCCTTTGAACCCTGCTGCTTAGAAATACCCTTACTTATCTGAATTATAGTTCAAGTTCAGGCCATTGACAAAAGAACAGATTGTTCCCAATTTACAAGCAGGTAAATTCTCAAAGTTGGTAAGCCAGTCATTTAGAATTTGGGCCTTATGTCCCATAGCTACAAAATTATACATCATGGCAAAGTTCCCAGGCCAGCCCACAAAAGCCTACTTATCCAAAATGTAGCTGAACTGAGGTAATAAGGCTCTGCAGCCTACACATTCAGCGGTGTGTTACCATTGGAATGCATGTCTTGTACCAACTGGGAAGCCAAGAAGGCAGAGTGAAATTAATCTCTAACTGAAAATCTATTTTGTTGTTGGGAGTTTGCAGCCAGGTACCAGTAAACTGGGCCACAACGAATGGAAAAATCTTGGATGTAGATGCTCATGAAATTATTAATCAAATCCTGGGATCTTCCAAAGGAATGTGTACAATTATAATTTAGTTCTATGGAAGTAGAGCCTCAATTTAATATCATCTACCAAAGCACTACAACATCTGTCTTTTGGGGATCAGGTCAAAGATCATAAGTCAGTATTCACTTTGGCCACACATGTACTAACATTGGAACAATACAGAGAAGATTAGCATGCCCCGCTGAGCAAGGGCGGCATGCCAATTCGTGAAGTGTTCCGTATTTTATCGCATGCATTCACTCCCATGTGGGAGCTAAGAGAAGTTGATCTCATGGAGGCAGAGAGCAGAATGATAGACACCAGAGGGTGGGAAAGATGTGGGTGTGGGAGGGAAGGAGACAGATTGGTTCATGGGTACAAACACGCAGTTAGAAGGAACAAGATCTAATGTTTGATAGCAGAGTAGAGTGACTATCAGTAACGAGGTGTTGTCTATTTCAACATAGCTAGAAGTGAGGCCTTGAAATGTCTTCAACACATTGAAGTGGTAAATGCTTGAGGTGATGGATACTCCAAATATCCTGACTTGATCATTACATATTTTATGCATGTAGCAAAATGTCACACATATCCCATACCTATGCACAAATATTGTGTATGCAAAAAAAGATCTTAAATCAAGAGTGGATGAAGGAACTCCTGGGGTCCAGTGATGAGTGGTGGACAGGCGGAAATGCACTTGGGGCCTGGGAGGGGCAGTGAACTGTCGGCCACCTGGTTTGGGAAGCACTTTTAATCCATTTTGATTATAATGACATTGTGTTCTCTGTTCCTAAAAGATGGCTTTCTTTTCTCTATCTATCCACTCCCCATTTCTCTGTACTGAGATTTTCTTATCTCACGCTGATCAGGAGAACAGGCTGTTAAATAATACGAGGGGAAAAAACTAGAAAGAGATTGTCTTTAATAGTGATCAGAGGACAAAGAAGATTCCGGACCAAAGGGGAAGAGGAGTGCGTTGAGCACCTAGTATGTGCCAGCCACTGTCCTATGTCCTTTCAACAGCATGTCTTCACCCGTTCTCATCAGAAACACAGGAAATGGGCTATTTTATCTATTTAATTGATGGAGATGGAAGCCTGATGGGTTATGCTAGCCCGAGAACCTAAGCAAAGGGCGCCGCAGGGCTGCAAACACAGCCCCTGACTCCAGCGTGACACTCTTTCCGCCACCACTCAGCATCTGCCACCACTGAAGCAGAGCATTTCTGCTGCCCTAGAAACAGAAACATTTTACTCACTGTGTTTTCAGCAAGAAAAAAAAAAATTATTCAAATAGCAAAGATGACCCCATTTCTTCTCCACTCTATTTAATACCGAGGAGATAAAAGTACACAGCAGATTTGGCATCAGCCAAGCAGTGGCAGCCACACTGAATTAGAAGGGCACCGTTTGCACACGGCCCTGACGGACGGTGAGTTCTCTGAAACGGACCCTGAGCCAGAGCCACCACTCATGGGCAAGGAGCTCATTAGGCTTTATGTGGGGCTCGGCTCCGTGCCTTAAAGAAGGGAACATTATGGGCACCATTTGATAGTAGAAAGAGAAAAACCAAATGCCATGTGCTGTTGAGAACATGTTCAAGTTTTTAGATTACAAAATGGGAGCTGTCACATCCACTCTGATGGCACCAAAATTAAATCTAACCACAAAATCCCATCGAATCCAAAATACAGGCAAGAGGTGCGTTTCTAGGTGGAAGATACACACCCGCACAAAACCAAATTTCGTTCAGTCTCTGATCTCAGCTCTTCTCGGCTCCTGCTCCTGGTGCCGCGTTACTGTCTCCCCCTAGTGGGAACCAGGGGACACTACAGCATCAGCGCTCTGACTCAGAACAATGGAAGTCTTAAGGTTTCCCTTTTTTTAAAGTTTCTTTAAGTTGGTGCTGAGCAAAAACCGGAGCCAAAACCAGTGGATTTTTATGGAATGCAGACAACAGGAGACCTTTCCACCCTCCTCCCATATTAATATTTATGCTCAGGAAATCCTAACAGAGCACTCACCCTAAAAGCACAAGTATGTCTGAACGGTCCCATTCATTCCTGCGTTCTTGTTAGTCTCTCTCGGTCCCTTACCTCCAAACGGCGCCCCACAACAAAATGCACCCCAGGTTGTGGTAAAGACGATCCATGGTGCGCACGATCCGAAGAGCTCTTCTAATGACTGCTAGCACATGACTTCGTTGGGTAGAAGTCCGGTTCGGCATCTGTACTTGCTTTGTGCCTTAGGGTTAGTCTTTGCTTGCACTCAAAGGGTTGCTGAAAAAAATCTGTCAAGTGACATTTTTATCCCTCCCTCCACTTTATTTTGCTGTCAGGTGAGCAACCCGAACCAAATATGCAGATACCACTTGCTCCAAATCACTGCAGAAGGCTGAGCACACAACTACTCCCCAAAGGAATGGGTATGTAGCAATCCTTGTGCTACAGACCTCAGCGCAGGTAGACCCTTTGCATTCAAAAGCAGTGGAGCTTTTGATGTTAGAGAACAGGAAAATTACCAAGAAAAGGACATTTGAGTAATAGATGAAGCTCTTCTGGGGAGCATTTATCCCCGTTCATGTGTTGGCATCAGGGCATAGATTGCAAAAAAAATTCATCACTCAGCGATCTGATACAGGATCCAGCTCCCACAGAAAGAAAATCTCTCTTGTTGCATAGATTTGTGAAAATATCAGTATTTCTTGAAAGAAAGGAATAATGAAAGTTGATAGTACTGATTTTTAGGAACTGAATTTTGAGAAATTATAGATATAGAAGTTGAGCGTTCTGACATTGGCACATTCTGAACGTGGAGGGAGGCACCCAGCTCGGGGAAACTTGGGAAGAGGATGTGAGAACTGGAAGTAGAGAAGGATGACTCAGGAAGAGAGGCCTGGGCTGAGGCCGGGACTGCGAGACCCACCCCTGGCTCTTCCAGTGGGGGCTTCCCGGGACCTGGGGGGCAGGATTAGCCCCAGACCTCACTGCACCCAAATGTCTCCTTATTGCTAGGGAGTGGGGAGGGGAGGGCAGGGAAGGCCTGGGCAAACCTGGCTAGGGTCCTTGTGGCAGACACGAATCCTGCTCATACTTGAGAGTCTGGAAGGCACGCAGAGGTAAGAAGCTAAGGTCAGTGATCAGAGAAGAGCATATGAAGGGATCTAGAAGTGGATACAAAAAGCTGTAGTGTTGAGCTAGAGATTAGAGCCTGGACTCAGCAATTCTGGAGGATGAAGGGCAGCCGGCACTGACTGACCGC